>RJWT010004102.1:0-21538 GCA_004365215.1 Cuniculus paca
GCTCATATTGCCTACTTTCTGGACACAAGCATCATCTGGAAAGAGATACCACTATGGGTGAGTCAAATTTCTTTAGATGAGGTGTTTCTCTAGACAGGCTGAGGAACTTCTTTTATAGCACCCTTTGCCCTGGATGAATAAGTAATTTATTCTTAGAGGAAGATCTGGCTGATACATCATAGTAGTTACCATACAGAGGCAGAGCAACTGTGTATAAAGAACAAATATATTAAACCAGGGCATATAGATGTATAACATTTACATCCTTAAAGCTATATGTGTGTATGCACATATTAATACTGTACATGATAAAAATATATCAGTATTCCATCTTTTCCAATCAATATATAAGTACTGAAGTATACAGGTACTGAAAGTATGTAAGTACTGAAAGTTTGTCTTTGAATAATAAGATTTAACGTAATTCTAAGATCTTAAAATTAAGTGAAGATTCTGAAAATTATATTTCAACTGTCATACCAAAAAGATAATTATTGTTAATAACAAAACTGACAATTTTTTTTAATTTAGAGGAGCATGTTTTATTTTTAAAATTCTTAAATATCTATGGGAATAACGCTCCCTTTCTGATCAGTATACCAATATAAGAAGTTTGAATAAAATTCATACTGATAAATCCAGGGAAAAATGATAGATAATTTTAAATGAAAATTGTCAGGTCAATCAAAATTGTCAAGAATTTAAGCATGGAAACTGAGATTTATGTGTGTGTGTGTGTGTGTTCTTTCAAGGTGACATTTTTATGAAAAATATTTTAAGGATGCCATAACTAAAGTATTAGATACTTAGTTTTTCTGTTTTCTAGTAAATCTTATGTTCCCTCACATTAGACTTTTGTACACTATGAGCATCATAAACAAATCAAAACAGAATTCTTTATTTAAAGTGATTTTACACCTAATTTATTTATTTCTCCAGAGGTAGGAGAATATTTCATACAAAGTGAGAGACAAAGATGTTTAATAATTGCAAAATTAACTTACAGTTTAAATTTTGTGCCTTTGACCATAGAACAAAATGAATAAGAAAACAAAAACTCACAAGTCTAGAATGTGAAGAGTTCTTTTACTTTATAGTAGGTGGTCAATGTATTTGAAAAAAAAGAAAAGTCATCTGTTACCCAAAAGACTAGGTCTGTACCTGAAAAGATGATCAAATAGGACATGAAACCAAATTCATGAACATTGCTGCCACATTAGGAAACAGCTTATACATGATATGAAAACCAGAAACAAAAAACAAGAAAAAGTATAGAATAAAAGAAGAGAAAAACAAAGACACTGATGGTAAAATCATTCATGGAACTCTCTTCGTGAGCCAAAACGAGTATCGGTTTCCTAGGCTGCAGTTTTGTTCTCTTTGGAAGATCTCTTGAACATCTTGGTGGAATGCCAAAATTATTAAAATACAATTTTCAAAGAGTGAAAAGCATGAGTTCTAATGAATTTCTAAAAGATTTATTTATAACATTATGAAGGAACCAAAGTGATTGTAAACTGGTTTGAATTAAACTGTAGCAAGTTAAAAATAAATGTCTCAACTCAGACTCACTTGCAAGAGGTAGCATTCCATGTGACAAGATTCAACCTGTAACCAGGCTGCTTTTTCTCTGTGTCCATCTTAATGAAAACTGCACTAGCTCAGAGGATCACTTCTGCTTCTCTCATTTCTATAAACCATCTCCTCAATCTTCTGAAGTGAACCCTAGTCCCGCAGCTCCCCTTGAAATACTGATCATTGTATTTGTTAGTACTATGGTGAATTTTAAAATTTTATTTAACTCTCTTTTCCTCAATAACTACTCCATTTTACAGACTATGTAAATTTCTAAGAACAAATACAATGTGTTAGAATAGAAATACTTAGTTTTTCTCCCTTCTATGATTTTTATATGTCAAAAATACAAGTAAAATGACTAAAATCAACAACAATGAGTTAAGACCAAAAATTATGTTTATCTTTGAAAAATCACTAATCCATGAACCTTACCAGTGTCTACTCTGATGAAAAATCACCAGGCATGATTTGCCTTCCATCCATCATTTTTATTCTGACAAATCAGTAATACTTTGACAATTATAAAAAAGACTACTTTTAAGAAGACTAAATATTGAAGCAAAGAGTATTTTCAGACTTTTACTTTATTAAATGCTTGGGAATTATATTCCAGTAAATAATAAAGCACTCTACAAATTAGTCTTAAAATGTTCTGACTTAAAGTTCCTGAAACAGCGTGATGTGGTTGATTGTGCCAATGGATTGCCCTCTGACGTAAAGAAAAACTGTACAACAATAATTAGCTAATTAAGATTTGCATAATTATGATTACTAAATTCCAAGAGAACTGTTGTACTAACAGTGTAACAACTTATCTAAGACCAATTAAGTTGTATTTCCTTTCCACCTTAATTTATTTTAATCCAAAAGAGCAATAAGCAGGATATGTCTAGTTGATTATTTAATTATGTAAAATATATGAAGAAGTCAGAAATTGTTATGTAGCTGGAAATCTCAATACCTTTAAAGTGTGGCATCCTTATTCCTTATTTCTTAAATAGTTTTTACTATTTTCACAATTAACATTTCCCAAATTAAGATCAATGTGCAATGAAACAATGATTCAGGTTTTTGTTTTTGTTTTTGTTTTTGTTTTTTTAATCAGTGAGAAAAAAAAGAACAGGGCAAAATCACATTTATTTAAACGGAAAGGATTCATTTAATGTCTGGCAGTCATACTGGGAAAACAGTAATGCAAAATTGAAACTCCACTTACTTTCTTAAAATGATCAGGAGATAGAAAATAGGATGAAAGAGAAGGCGTGAGATAGATTTTATCCAAGGTGTTATGGCTGATACATTGTGTCAACTTGAACAATTTAGAAGTTTAACTGAGAGACTCAGCAGGGAGCCAGGGTTCTTACTTTGTAAATATCCTCATCCTGTGCAAAGGAGGGCAAGGACATTTTGGGAGTGTTAGACCCATCCCGAAGCGGGAGGGTGTTACACCCACCCTGAAGGGGGAGTGGTCTGTGTACAATATAAGGGAGGAGAGGAGGCTTATTTTTTCTTTTTTTTGCTCTGGCTGCTGCCTTGAAGTGTTGCCCCAGTGCCATGCCACCCTGCCTTGGAGCCAGCTGATTATGGACTGAAATCCCCAGAAACTGTAAGCTAAATAAATCTTTCCTTGCTTCACTTTGGGTGTCAGGTGTTTTGTCCCAGTGACAAGACAAAAGTAACCAAGACACAAGGTCTTTGATTTATGTGCCTGGAAAACATCTCTCAAACTATATGTGAAAAGAAGGACTAGATGAAAGAGGGAATAAATTTTTCAATGTGTTACATGGTCCAAAATAAAAAGTACCCAGTACAAATAGAAAAGGAGGAAAATCTCAGAAAACTTGCTTTCCTTACTTTCTCATACTGGATACAATATCCAACACCCACAGTTTAAAGGGGACAGGGTCATTTTGACCCATGATTTAGTCCATAGCTAGCTGGCTCCAAGGCAGGAAAGACATGAAGAAAGCTGCTGACATCATAGCAGTCAGAAAGCAGAAAGTGAAAGGAAAAGCCCAGGAGAGAGATACATCCTTCCAGGTCATGTCCCCTGTTACCAGCTCCCTTCTCTGACAGCACATTGTAGTCTTGAATTTTCAGTGGATTAATCACCAATTAGTATAGCCCCCATTCAACCCATGATCTTCTAAACACAGAAGATGTTTTGGGGACCCTTTAGATCTAAACTATAGCAGAACTATTAACCTAAGTGGTCTGATTATAATGATTAGAATATGAAAACTTCTTTCGTTCTATATTTTAAGTGTAATAACGTTTGTCCCACAGTTGTTCAGGATGCTGTACTCACCCCTCGTTTATAATGGTAGTACCCACCATGAGACTGTCAGTAACAACAACTGTCCACTCCTGGTTCCTCAATTCTTCTTTTTCAGTATTTCTGAATACAGGCATCTCTTTGTTCACTAATTTATTACATCTTTCTTCAATTACCAGTTTATTATCGTTTCAGAGATAAATTGGTACAACTCTTGTTTGCTTTTAAGAATGTGGCCTCTAGGTAGTGATGTATTCAGTTAAAAAAAAAAACACCAAATTTTCTTATTAAATTCAATGAAACTGCATTTGCTTTCTTGAAAACCATAAATGTTTAACATTTCTCAAGGATGATGGGTTCACACAGCCATACAAAGCTGTCATTGGTGACATTTTAAAGAAATTTGTCCTGAGCATTTCAAACTATGAAAAAAAACTTTGATATTTAACTGAAATATCAAAAGGGGCCTGCTTTATTGTTTTTGTCATTAAATATTTTAATGCCAAGACAGTTCTAAGAATTTACTTTCTATTGCTTAATATTTCAGAAAAGTTCTTATTATTTTTTCTATTCCAACATCTGTTTTCATGCAAAATAATCATAGGACCAGATATTCTAGATTTTAAAGTTGAACTATAGACGGAGTTGTGGGTATTCATGTTTCTTCACATAGGCTAAGACTAATTTTATTGCATTCTCACAGCTGTTAGAAACAAGCCCACGGGACTGGATGTCCTTGATCATTATCACTGAAATATAGAACATTTTCACTGCTTCTCAGAGAGAAATTCTTGTCCTCTTTGATTCTCTCCTCGATATTTTGATTCAGAACGTTTTAGAAAAATGCACTACTCACTGAAACAGGAAATTGTCTTTATCACTGAATCCCTAGGCAGAAACTTCTTTAACAGATGAGTAAACTGTTTTTTTTAGAAATGGAAGTTTCTTGCTGAAGATTGAAAGCATCGATTTGTATTAAAAATAAAATGTCTTTTCTCTAGGCCACTAAACTGGTCTATATTACTTATTTTATTTTAAAACTCCTCTGATATCCTGGATTCTTCTTTTTAGCTCATTCTTTCAGTTGAAGTTACTCTGCATATCCTTAATTTTTGTTAACTAATAATTCTGGCTTGCATGTTCATAAATAAAATTTTAAGGCTGGACAATTTTTATCCATAGAAAAATAGGATTATTGGTAACACTCATTTAGCTCAGATATGAAAGGTTTTCAAATTTTAATATGTATCCAAAAGACAGTGAATTACACCACTTTTTGACTTTTTCTATTAACTTAAAAAATTAACTGAGCAAGGAAAGAAGTTCTGAGTATTTGTGGTAGTTCTTTTCCCTGAGGCATGTTTGTTGGTTTGTGAGGACCTTGACATTTCTTTCTTGCCTCAAGGAAACACAAACTGAGCTATGAAAATATAGGGGAAAAAATCCGTGATGAGCCGTTCATAACAGCATCAATTAAATCCTTAGGAATTAACCTAATCAAGAAAGTGAAAGACCTGTACAAGAAAAACTACTCTGAAAAGCAAGAGCAAAGAGAAAATCAGAAAATAGAAAGATTTCCCATGTTCCTGGACAAATAAAACTAATATAGTGAAAATGGCCATACTTCCAAAGCTGATGTACAGATTTAATGCACTCCCAATCAAAATAACTACAGCATTCCTCACAGAACTACAGAGAAAAATCCTAAATTTACATAGAACTTGAAAACATCCAGAAGAGCAAAAGCAATCCTGGATATCAAAAGCAAAACAGGAGGCACTATAGTCCCAGATTTGAGGTCATATTACAAAGTTGCTGTGATTAAAACAGCATGGTACTGGAACAAAGCAGACATGTTGATCAAAGGAACACAAGAAAGGATGCCAAAAGCACCCAGGCACATTCATTAATTTGATTTCTGGCAAAGGGGTGAAAAACACACATTGGCGGAAAGATAAGCTCTTTAATAAATGAAACTTGGAAAATTGGCTACTTATATGCAGAAGATTGATATAGAACCATATATCTAACTGTGCACTAAACCAAAATCAAATGGATGAAAATGTTAAAGCAAAAACACTTATTCTGCTGGAAGATATAATGGGCAAAACTCTTGAAGACATAGGCAAAGGCAAGGCCTTTGTGAATAGAATACCAGTACCAAAGGAAATAGTCCCAAAACCTAACAAATCTGATCTTACCAATCTAAAAAGGTTTGGCACAGTGAAGGAAACAATTGACAGCATGAAAAGACAACCTATGGAATGAGAAATGTTTTTACCAGGTACACCTTGGATTGAGGACTAATATTTAGAATATAAAATGAACTCAAAAAATTAGTCCCCCTTAAATTAAAATCCAATCAAAAGATGTGCAACTGAAACAGACATTTTTCAGAAGTACAATGCCAATGAATATATGGTAAAATGTTCAACATCATTGACCATCAGAGATGCAAACTGGATCACCGAGATTTCATCTCACTCCAGAAAGAATGGCTATCATTAAGAAATCAAGGAATATCAAATGTTGTAGAGGCTGTAGGGAAAAGAGGAACCACTGTGAAAACCAGTATGGAAATTTCTCAAAAACTAAACCTAGAAATTCTATTTGACTTGGCTATTCCCCTTCTAAGTCTCTCCCAAACAGTTGCAGACATCATATTGCAGTGGTATGTGCATATCATGTTTATGCCAGCATAGTTCATAACAGCTGAACTTGGACACGGCCTATATATCCAACAGATAAATGGGTAAAGAACATGTAGTATTTACACATAATGGTGCACTAGCCTGCTGTAAAAGATAAACTTGAGCCATTTTCAGGAAAAAGGATGTACTCATAATGTTATGTGGTCATTACAGAGATCATAATGTTGTGAAATACATCAGTGACACAGCTTAAATATTGCATAGTTTTTCTTATATGAGAAACCCAAAATATAAATAAAGGACAAAGTAAAAGTGAGATAATAGAAAGTATGGAGATAGATCTTTTTCAAGTGGAAAGAAGTAGAGGGAAGGGAAAGATGTAAGAGTAAGGGGATGGAAAAAACAATTAAGATGTTCTATATACATGAACCAACTTACCACAAGGAATGTAATCACTATACATTGCAAACATGTACTAATAAAAATATGAAATTAAATAAAAATATATGACTAAAGAAAAGAGTAAATAGATTGTGTTACAGAGTTTCAAGAATGATTACTATGTTTGAATTGTTTTTGCATTGAAGCATATCTTATAGTTTCTTATTTTTATCTTAGGAAATTAATATCTAATTCTAAATGTTAAATCGAAGGGAATGGGGCACCAAGAACGCTGATGTTCAAAATTACAGCAGTGTTAATATACATACTGTCTTCAAATCATGTAGAATTCTTACATTTAGCTCTTACAAATTAAAAGTTCAATTTAAAAATGTTTTAAAGATTGATGAAAAGAGAATACTTCTGAAGTGAAGATGTGAAATCTGAACCTAAATCTTTTCTAATTATGATCATTAAAAAAATCAGTGTGTCTTTTTAATTGTCTAATCTTATTGAACTTAAAATTAAGTTCAGAAAGTATCTTATCCTCAGTTTACAGATAGTCACAATGACATACTCAGTAATTTTATTTTACTTTATTTTGTGTGGTTCTATTTTATTTTGCTTTTTTACAGCACAAAGGATGGAACCTGGGGCCTTAACATGGAGATACATCCCCAGTCTTTTTTTAGTGGTTATTTTCTTTATTTTATAGGCAAGTGCTACCACATTCAGGTATACTCTATATTTTAAAATGCTGTTTGTCAATTCTGAATAGAGTGTGGGATTCTGATTACTTAATGTTTTATTATGATGCAAGTCCTTGAGAACAGTGCTTCACAATTAAAAATAGCTGCATTAAAATATCAAAAATATCAATCCAGCAATGACATGTTTGAAGTTTTATCACTTAAAAAATTAATATGTAATCATAAATATATTACATCAAATAAATTCTTTATTTCTTAAGATATACTGATTTATTTCCCATATATCATTTATGGATATTAAAAGCTTGTTGAGTGTCTTTTTCTACACTTGGAGGTTGCTGCTATTTTTCAAAGAAAAAAGCCATCATATTTCATGATTAGTTAATATTTCATAAAGCATAATAATTTCTTCTTTTTATTTTATCAGATAATTAATGAGCACTTATCACATAAATACCACACCTGCCTTCAGAATAGGATGTAGTGTTGACCAGGAACGCCACGAATGAGGTCCTGGGATGGTGGCGCCTGCCTATAATTTCACATTCTTGGAAGACTGAAGCAGGAGATTCACAAGTTTAAGGCCACACTGGGCAGCTGAATAAGATTTTGACTCAAAATTAAATTTAAAAGGGCCAGAATATAGCTCATTAATTAAATTAAGAAGGGTTGAGGTGGTAGAGTACTTGCCCAGCATGAATAAGGCCCTGGAGTCATTGGGGAAATTTGGATAGGAATTTGGAATGATTAGGCTTGTGGTTGACAGGTACTAACACTGTTTGTATGACTGTTAGTCTAGCTGCAATGTGCAGAATGAGTTAGAAGGGCACAAGCTTGGCTATAAACCTTTTTCAGATCTCATTTTGTTATATTTCTGTTCCTGATGTTACACATTACTGGCTTTATTGGTTCCCAGTCTAGGAAATTTGAAGGAAAAAAAAAAAAAAAAAGGAACCTACAGCTGCGTCATGTCTTGGTCTCTGGAGCCCTACTTGATTCACCTTCCTGTTTCCACCTTTACGATTATTCTTATATTTGTTTTACCTTTGACATCCAGAATTTTAGATGTACTTAACAGGAAAAATAGAGAAATTTTCCTAAAGTCATTTCTCAAAATATTATTTTAAAATTTTCTTACTTATGTATGCTTTCCATTTTTCCACTGGGCATGAATTACTTACATTAAAAAAGAAATATAGTTTCACAATAAACAGTTCAACTGGCACTTTAACACATAAAAATCTATATACAAATTGAAATTAATTTTGCATAAAATGAAAATATCTAAAGTGAAAAAATAGGCAAATATAACAAATGCCCCAATCCTATATAATATTTAAATCTCAGTTTCTTAAATGGCATTTTCTAAAATGTTAACGTACAAGATGATTTTCAAAATATTTAACTTGCGTGGCACAGGCAAAAATTATTAAAGTGATTACCCAGCAGTCAAAAATGAGACTGGATGGTATAATGTAGTACTGCACATAGTTCCTAGTGCTATAGGGATACTGATGAAAACATTAATAAAAATTGTTACATGAATGACTACCTGTGGAAAAGTAACACATATTTCTTCCCTATGAGATTTCTTGGCAAAAAAAAAAAAATTTAGCTTGATTAAATCCAAAGTTTTATTTTCTCATGAAAATCCCTTCTCGACTATTCACTGCCTGCATAATACAATTTGCAAATGCTCTTTTGAGTGCTTTTACACTAAACTATTATTCTGCCAAGTCATTTCCTGTCCATATTTTTTTCTGCCAGTTGATAATTGGACTCAAATAGAATTCATTCTAGAAAATGACTTGTTCTATATTCTACTGTGTTTAAGAAAACTAGTACTTCTAAAATTAAACCATATGTGCTGATAACACTTTCAGACAGATGTACAGATCTGCTTGTTAGATTCCCATCAGTAACAAATAATAATAATCAATTAGAAAAGATAAAAAAGCTGTAGAAGCTAAAATCACATATATATTTTCTACATTGTCATCACTTTCAACTGGTAGGAATTTGTGAAAATTTCGCAGCTAGATCATGACTCAGATAGAAACTATAAAGTTTAGTAAAAATCTTCCATGATCACAAGATGAATAAACGAAAGCTTGTGTGCCAAGAACCTTGTGCCTCTTGAATGAGGTAAAATTGCCATGAAATTATACAGTATGTTAATCTAATCCCTCTTTCATATTTGAAGTGTTGCTTTACTCACAGATAGAAAATAAAATGCAGAAGCTTTTTTCAATACTTTTGCTATTGGCATTAAGAAGGGAATTTACTTTTGCCTGAGAATATAATGTGTGCTATTTTTTACTGTATCATAGTGCAGTATTGAGGTAACCCATGTGTTAGAGTTTGTATGTAAGACATTCATCAAAGTTCTCAAGTATGTGGAATGGGATTGGATCACAGAGGCACAATGCTTATCAGTGAACTTAACCATTGATGAGTTCAGTAGTTGAATGCACTATTAGGAGTTGCAATCTGGTTGGAAATAAAACATTGAAGAAGTGACCAGTGATTGACCAATTGAAAGGGTTTGTTCTTGACCCCAGATCTTCCTTTCTTTCCATACATCCTGGTCACCATGAATTTGAGCACCTCTCCTCCACTATGGTCCACCAACATCCTGTTTTCACCTTGGAGTTTGCTGAAAGTGACTTGAAAAAAATGTGCCCAAACAAATATCTCCTTCTTTAAATTGTGGGAGTTGGGTGTTTTGTTTCTGTGATGTTAAAGTGCTTAAAACAGATTTTCGTACCAGAGAACTGAGGTAGCTACTGTGACTGCACCTGACCACGTAGTTCTAAAGACTTTGAAAGTGGTTTGCAAGAACTTGTCAAGGTTTGGAGATTCTGTCTACAGAAGCCCTACAGTCCTGTAATTGAGTTTATGGGAAAATCTGGTTAGAAGCCTGACAGAAATGAAGTCAGTAAAGATCTGGCTTAGGAGATTTCAGTAGAAACAAGAACTCCGTGAACAGTTGTCCCAGTGATAGGGAAATGACTAAGACACCATGAAAAGAGATTAACCACAACCATGGTATATAAATATCTTATCTTTAGTATAAAGACTGAAATCAGAATATCGCAAGTAATAAAGACTACATTAATACGTTAAAAAGAGGCAATATAGACAAATAAAAATTGGAACATCAAAAATTCAAAATGTGAGGGCCAGGGATTTAGCTCAGTGATATAAGCACCTGCCTGGCAAGTTTGAGGTCATGAGTTGGATGCCCGGTACCAAAAAAAGAAAAAAAAATTCAAAAGGTGGAGAGGAATGAGCTGCCAGAGTAGAACATTTTATCACTACTCCACTCTTTCCTTATTATTTTCTCATCTTTATTATCATATTAAATTTTTACTACTTCAAAAAATGGTGAACACAATGTAAAATTTCTGATAGATAAACCAAAAACAATTAACAAAGAATCAAAACACTGTATTAAAGTAAATCTCTAAACTGCAGGGGAATAATGCGAGAGAGTGAGATAAAGAAAGGAATTATAACAAAACTAAAAAAATACATTACACAATGACTATAGTAGAAACTTAACTACTAATAATTATCTTACATGTGAAGAAATTAAATTCTTCATTAAGAGACCTAGAGTAACTGATTGGCTAAAAAGTAAGATCTAACTATAGTTGCTTATCAACAACAAAAAAAACTCATTTCATATTGAAGGACATTCATAGACAGAAGGTAAAATGTGGAATAAGATATTCCACACAAATGGAATCCATATGCAGTCAAGAGCAGTCATATTTATATTTAATAATGTAAACTTTAAATGAAAAGCATTAAAAAATCACAGGGAAGATCATTATATAATGATGAAAGTGTAAATCAAGCAAAAGGAATAATTCTAAACTCATATGCAACCAGTATAGAAGCATGTGAATATATAAAGCAAATGTGAACAGATCTGAAGACAGATTGACTCCAATAAAATGATAGTAGAATATATTAAACCATCCACTCACTTTCAAAAGGGATATGCCATTCAGGAAGAAAATCAACAATGAAACATCAGTGTTAAATTGAACCCTAGATAAGGAAGACCTAACACACATTTACAGAACATTCCATCTAACAACTTCAGAATACATAGTCTTCCCATCATCATATAGAACTTCTACTAGATAGATCACAGGGTAACTCTCAAAAAGTCTTAGTAAGTTTTCAAAGACTTGCATCATATCTAGCATCTTATCTGATCACTATTCCATAAACTAGATATTGTTAACAAGAAAAATTTCAAAACGGTAAGTATACTGAAAGTGGACAACCAATAGGTCAATGAAGACATAATGATAGAAAATTTTAAAATTCTTGCAATAATAAAGGTGAAAATTCAACACAACAATAGCCAAGAATACAACAAAGAAGGGTACTAAGAAAGAAGTTCATGGCAATTAATACCTTCGTTAAAAAGCCACAATCTCGATAAGCAACTTATTGGTGCACTTCAGGGAAATAGAAAAGATAATAATAAACCAAACTATAAGTAAGGAAAAGAAAAGAAATAATAAAGAACAAAAGAGAAATTAATGAAACTAGGCTAAATAAACAATACAGAAGATCAATGAATTGAAGAGCTAGTTCTTCATAAGACTAAACAGAATTGTCAAAAATTAATTCTCAATTAAATAAAACCAGAAATGAAAAGGAATACATTACAACTGAAATCAGAAAAATACAAACATCCTCAGAATTTATCATGAATCACTGTGTGTCCAGAAATTTTACAATGTAGAAGAAATGGAAAATTTTCTGAACACATACACCTTACCAGTATAGATCCTAACAAAGAGAAAACTGGAATGAACCAAAAAATGAGTAATGTGATTGAATCATTAATGAAGTTTCTTGCAATAAAGAAAAGTTTAGGACCAGATGGTTTCACTGCCTCATTTAAAACAATTTCCAAAACCTAATAACAATTACTCTTAAATCATTAAAAAAAAAAGCAGAGGAAGAAGTTATTTCACACTAATTATACATTGATATTCTAAGCACAAATACAAGCAAATAGAATCCAAAAGTACATTAAAAAGATTATTGACCATGATAAAGTACAATTTATTCCCAGAGTGAGAGGATGGTTATTCAGTTTAAAAATGTTGGCAAAGTACATCAAAAATGAATGACAAAAACCATATAACCCTCTCAATAGATGCAGAAAAGGGATTTGAAACTTTTCAATGTTACCTCATGATTAAAAATTCCAACAAATTAAGTTTAGAAGGCATATACCCTAACATTATAAAGACATATATAATAAACTAACAGCCAATGACATAGTAAATGGCAACAAACTGAAGATTTTTCTTCTGAGATCTGTAATTATTTTTGCCTGAATCCAATATAGAACTTGAAATCTTGGCCAAAGTAATGAATCAAAACAAATAAATAAAAAAGTATCCAAATTTAAAATGGAGATGCCACTTTGGGAGTACATGAAGTTGACATGATCTTGTGCATAAAAACTCTAAAGTTGCCACCAAATATATTATAACTAATATTTGTACTTATGAAAGTTGCACAATACAAAATCAACATGCAAAAATCAGTAATGCTGTTATACACCAGTAATGAATAATCTGAAATAAAAATTAAGAAAATAATACTATTTACAATAGAAAACAAAGAAGCAAAACTTTCCCAAACATGTAGGAATAAATTTAACCAAAAAGTTTGAAGATCTCTACAATGAAAACTGAAAGATGATAATAGAATTTGAAGTGGACATAAAGAAATGGAATCCCACAAAGTGTTAATGGATTGAAAGATTCAATATTCAAAATGCTCATATTATCTGAAGAGATCTACAACTTCAATACAATGTCCATCAAAATATCAATGATATTCTTCATAGAACTAGAAAAAGTAATCCTGAAATTTATGTGCAACCACACAAAATAATACCAAAACAATCTTGAGCAAAAGGTACAAAGAAGGAGTTAGTGTATTACCTGACATAAAATACATTAGAAAGAAGTGGTAATGAAAGCAGCAACTTTGCTGATTTAATTGTTATTTCTAAGATTTCTGCTGGTCTTTGGGTTTTCTATATATAAGGCCATATCATCCACCAACAGTCACAATTTGACTTCTTTTCCACTCTTCCAATTCATGTAGTAATGAGAGCGACAATTTCACATTCATTGACATAAAACAGGTGCATAGGCAAATAGCTTAGAATTGAGAATCTAAATGTAGATCTACACCTTGATAGTCAATTAATTTTTGTAAAATCTTAAAGAACATGCTTTACAGATCAGACAATCTTTTCAATAAATCGAGCTGGGAAAATTGGTAATCCATATGCAGAAGAATGAAACTAGACCCCCTAGCTCTTCCTAGTTACCAACTTAACTCAAAATGAATTAAATACTTAAATGCAAAATCTAAGGCTATGCAATTACCAGAAGGAAATGTAGGAGAAAATTCAAAACATTGCAATGATAACACTCAAAGGCACAGAAAACAACAGCAAAATTGATAAATGGGAGTACATCAAACTGAAAAGCCTTTTGAAAGCAATACAAACAATCCACCAAGCAAAGGGTCAAGCTATGGAAATGGGGAATATTTGTAAACTACACATGTAATGAAGGATTAATATCCAGAATGTATAAGATATTCAAGTAAGTTAATAACAACCTGATCTAAAAATAAGCAATAGACCTAAATTAACATGTATCAAGAGAAGACATACAAATGTCCAACAGGTACATGAAAATATGTTCAATATCACCAAGTGAAATGAAAATAAAAACCACAATGAGAAAATACTTTCCTTTCCAGAAATAAGGGGCACAATTTTAAAAACTAAAGATAATAAATGCTGATGAGGATACAGAGAAAAGGAAACCCTCACACAGTCTTTATGGGAACACAAGTTAGTACAGTCATTACGGAAATAGAATGGAAGTTCCTAAAAAAAATTAAAAATAGAGCTACATATAATCGAAAGTTCCAGCACTGTGTATATATGCAAAAGAAATAAAAGTGTTATGTTAAAAACGACGTTTGAACTCCCATGTTCATTGTGATTCTATTCACAACAGCCAGGAAATTGAAACAGTGTAACTGTCCATCAACTGATGAATGAACAAAGAAAAGTTGGTGCACATACAAAAAGGAATACTGTTCAGTCATAAATAAGAAAGAAATTCTGTCATTTGCAGCAACATGGATGGAACTGGAGAGCATAATATTAAGTGAAATAACCCAGGCACACAAAGACAAGTATCCAAAGATCTTACTTGCATGTGGAGTCCAAATTAAAGTTCATTTCATAGAAGTTGACAATAGAATGGTTGCTACCAGAGGCAGGGAAAAGTAGGAGGAAAGGAATAGAGAATTGTTGATCAGCGAGTACTAAGTTAGGAGCAAGAAGGTTTGGTGAGCTGTTGGGCATTTAGGTAACTATATAAAATAATAAAATACTGTACACTATAAAAACTAGATAAAGGGATTTTAAATGTTTTCACCATAAAGAAATGATAATTGTTTGAGGAAAGTAGATACGTTTACCAAGATTTAAACGTTACAGAATGTATACATGTATCAAAATGTTACATGATACCCCACATATATGTACAATTTTTACCCTTTTATGTATCATTTAAGATGGAAAATGTAAATGAATAAAACAGATAAACATAAAGAGCAAATAAACCATTCAACATCTTTGGAAATTGAGAAAATTATTATTTTTTTTTTGAGACAGGATTCGTTGTGCAGTTCAGACTGGCCTTGAGCTCACTTTGTAACCCAGGCTGCTCTTGAGTTTGCAATGATTCTCCTGCATCAGCCTCCTGAGTGCTGGGATTACAGGTGTGTGCCACCATGCCCAGCTAATTATTCTTGAGTTAAGGAATTATTAAATTTGAAGACAGTCGTAGAGTAGAACAAACACAGAACAAAGGGCTAAAATAGGAGTAAGGAGAAAAACAGGAACGAAGATAGGTGACGAGGAGGAATAGAGGGAGCAAGGAAGATAGCTTATGGACATAAAAAGTTGAAAGTTTCCAGGAGAGATTGAATAGGTGAGACTTTCTCCACCATCTCCTTGCCACCCAACACCAGCAACCGCTGCCCTCCAACACACATCAGCTAAAAAATAGAAGTCACATCGGAAGAGATAATGGTGCACTGTTTGTTTTTCTAAACTGAAGAAAGAAGACATATCTCAAATCAAAAAACAAAACAACAGCAAAAAAAGAAAAAGACATTCAATTCCCAAGCTGGAATTTTCTAAATCCATGTTCGTAATGGCATAGTGAAATACAAAATTTAAATTACCAAGAAGAAAAGATGGTTACCAAAGAATACCACTTTCACTAGCAAAAGAGATATTAGCAAATATAAATGAATGCTAGGAAATATAGGAATGACATTTCAAAGAGCTGTGAGAACTTTCTATTAGTACAAAAGTCATCCAAGAGTGTGAGGTTCTAGTTTGTCATTACAGAGGAATGAGTTCTCTGAAAGACTCTCCTACAAAAATCAACTAGGTAGCCTGGCAAGCACAAGGTCATGAGTTTGATCTCCAGTACCAAAAAAGAAAAAAAAAATCAACTAGGTAAAGGATAAGATTGTTCCCAATACAATCTCAGCTCCTGGGAAACACAGTAAATTTGTCAACCCTTCCTCAGAAAGACTTTGCTGCAAATTGAATGTGCCAGCAGTGACAGGTAAGCAAACAGAGACACACAACCTCTTCGTGGGCAGATGCCCTTAGTACTTCTGCAATTACACATTGACCTCTGGGTCACCAAAGAAGCAAAGAATCTGAAGCTGACTTCTATCTAAAGTTAGGGCACTCTATGTAGGACAGTCTATGTGGTCGGTGAAATGAAACAAAAGCTGAAAGAAAGCAGTCCCAATTAAGGCCCATAGTAATCTCAAATTAAGACCAATCAAATGTAGGGTTTTTTTTATATATGAAGCAATAAGGAAGCAAGAAACTACAAGTGAGGAAGCAGCAAAAAAGAAAAAAAAGATTCAATCTATCAGAATCTTATGATTGTAGAATTCTCAAATGCAGAATATAGAGTATCAATATGTAAATGAATAATGATTAATTCTCTGATAAAACAAGTAAAAGATATTTTCAAGCGTGATCATGTAATTATAGAAAAGCAATTATGCTGAATTTCTAAAATTGGTGAAAATATTCAAATAGTAAAATAAACATAGCCAAAGAGACATTAGGAAAGGTATACATGCAAGTGCTCACAAAAAGAACAGAATATCATGTGATAGAAATTTGGAAGTGGCCAGGGATTTAGTTCAGTGGCCTAAGTGCCTGCCTGGCAAGTGTGAGGTCATGACTTCAATTCCCGGTGCTGCCAAAAAAAAAAAAGAAATATGAAAATGGCTGTACAAACATGATGGAATACAAGTAAAAGATTCAATAGAAGTTATACTCTAAGTAGAATGTCAGAAAAAAAAGAACTTTTCCAGTGAATTTATACACTAAAGTTAAATTAATAAAATAATAAAAGTAGAACTTCACATTTTTAATCAAGCCACAGAAAATGTGAGGAGTCAAACAATTGTTTTACAAACTGATTAGCATATTAAAAGAAATCCAGGCCCAAATGATTCAACATGTAAGTTCTGTATACCTTCAATAATATCATTTCTCCAAGCTTATATAAAATTATTCCAATAATGAAAAAAGAGGACAAAACATATTAACTCTATAATTTAATGAGACCAGAATGATCTTGACCTTGAGAAGTATATATATATGTAAATGATGAAAAGCATTAAAAAAACAAAAACAAGAAAAATAGCAGACCAGTCTCATTCAGAAACAGACGCAACAATTTGAATAATATTACCAACTCAAATTTAAAATTGAGAAAATATATTCTTCACAATCATTTATATTTATCCTTAAATCCAAGACTAATTTAATATTACATATACAATTACAAATATGAAAAGGAAAATAGTATTATTTCAAACAATAGAGAAAACAAACATTTGACGAAAAAAATAGGCATTCTATCAGAATAAAAATTCTTGTCAAAGTAAGACAAAAAAGGAAATTAACCTGATAAAAGATTCTGCCACAGTAGTCTTCAGCAAGTGTTACTATTGATGAAATATTACAAGTGTGTTTTTTGAAGATAGAAATGAAGTAACAATTCAATAGGTTCTACTCAGAATTTATTTGGAATGTCAAACTATTTGCATCATGCTAGAGAAGAATCAGAAAGACTACAGATGTGAAAAGAAGGGACAAAATTCATTATTTACTGATAATAGACTAGAGAAAATTCAAAATAATCTATCTAATAGAAATTGATGAAGTTACATCCAGGATGTTAATCATAAGTTTAATAATAAATGTTATTATGTTTCCATATCTAATCAACAAACAATTAGGGGGGAAATCCTATAAAAACAGTATTTCTCACAACAAAAAATACTATATGGTTCCCAGAAACACAACCCATGTTTCAAAAGTGATAGGGAGAAAAATATACAATTATTAAGAGACACTGCAGATGATAAAACTAATGAAAGCACATGCTTTGGTGAGGCAGCATCAAGGCAGACTGTGGGGAGGGAGAACTAACCCCACCCCCACAGAAACAGCATCATTCTGGGGCCGCCATGGGACCGGAACATCCAGAGCCAAGCCTCTCCCCCTATTTCAATGATAGTAGGATATATACATTAGCCATTTTGTATTTAAAAATGAATAAATAGATAAACTAGAAAAATTTAAAAAAGAAAGTACATGCTTTGCTTGTGAATAAAAGACTATACTTAATATTGAATCTTTCCCAAAAGATGTAAAGTCAATTCAATTGTAGTCAAAATCACAAGATTTTTTTTTGTAAAACTTGATGAACTGTTTTAAAATGTTTAGAAAAGAGCACAAAGCCAAGATGCGTCTTAGAAAAGAATAAAAAAGGAAAACAATAAAACAAAGCTTATTATAATGCTGGATTAATCAAGCTATCATTTGAATGTGGTTTGTCCCCTTAAGGTTCATTTGCTAGCTGTCACCAGTGTGGTGATATGGACATAGTTGGACCTTCGAACTTGGGGGAGTCTATTGGAAGGTAATTAGATCACTGGGCTCCACCTTTATGAATAGGCTAGTGCTATTTCACGAGAATGAGTCAAATCTGGATTAGTTCTAATAAGAACAGTTTTACAAGTGCCTGAGGTTACCCCAGGCACTTGTCAACCACATGACACAGTCCAGGAACACTTGACAGGATGCCAGAGTTATGTAATTTAGGCATTCTAGCAACTAGAATAACAAGGCAAATCAATTTCTTTTCATTAAGATGTACCAATCCTTGGAGGTTTTGTTATAGTAACAATTCTGAAGCATACTCATTTGTGTACATACGTAACTTGTCATATGTATGTCTATATATGTAATTGTCTCCTATCTCATTTCCCGCTTTTACAGGGTCCATTAGTAGCATAGTTCAATAGTAATAAATAGTCACATAAATATATTTTTGGATATTAATTTTCAACCTAATTTTTAAAAGGAAAGGGCATGTACCAATGAAAGTATTTCACTGAGAAATGCATTTTTACGCATGAATCTCTCAATTCTCGTGTATTCTGGTAATGAAAGTTGGTTATGTTTCTTTGAAAATTAGTCATTTCACTACTTATACCAAAAATGTTTAAAAAATTAAAAGGCAGCATTGATCTTTGGTCCAGCAGTTTTGACAACTACTTTAAAAGTAGCAGAGTAAATTAAGAACCACGTAACTAATATTTCAAAGTACAAAGTATATAAACCTCATCTGGAGTTTGTGTAATGCTTTGCCAAATAAGAAAACCAAACGTGGGTGAATTGGTGTTTATTACATCTACCAACGCTACTATAAACCATCTGTCCAGCTTTGTCATGTTTTATACGTTACAGAAAAAAATCGATTTGGTCAGAGTCTTCTTTTCATAGCTAGATTGCAACTCTTTAAAGACAAGATCATTCTCTTCCTATTTTACTTCCCTTGCAATGTCTTAGGCCAAATTTGTTTTATGTGTTAATAATTGGAAAAAGAAAACTAAAATCACAATTAAGATGGAATTGTATCTTTGCATAGTGAATGGAATTGACATAGGTGTGGAACTTTCTTTCCTCCCATTCCTCTTAAATTTACTGTATGCAACTATACCATCTTTAAAGAAGCCCTTTAACAGGCTTTTTTATTATCTCAGATTTCATATGGTCACCCAATAAAATATTTCTGGAGCCTTGTTTAAAGTATTCAGTAATAATACATTGGAAACAATGTGAGTTTCTGTTTGTACTGTGACTGCACAAAAATATTTTTGATAAGATCTTTTGAGTTATTGGTTCCTTACAAAACAGTCACAGAAATATGGTATCATATTAAATAAGAACTTTCAGCTAAAGATATTTGCAGTTCTGAGTCCTTTTTGAGTCAAGTTGCTTATAATTTTAAGTTTTATTCTTTCTGGTAAATAAAAACACCATCCCCGCTCAATAAGATGAATTGTTTTGTTTCATATCTTGCAGCAGTGCATTTGGAGTAAAAGCTGTAACTACATCTTCGTACTCAGTGATAAGTCACTTGGGCTTTCACTGGCAGCTTTGTGCTTAAATAAAAACCTCTAAATATAATACAGGGCTAACATGGCCCCGGAAAAGTCACCCCTACTTTACAATTTATAGCATTCTCAGAAGAAACACAGATACAGAAACTACAGGTTATGCTGCATGAAAAGATAGCCTTTTCCTACCTGACTTAATCAAATATTATGAATTCTAAAGATTTTTGGTATCAATACCTTAAAAAAAAAAACCTCTCCATAAATAGAATGACAGTGAAATGTGTGCTGCTTCTGTGATTGCTTAGCATAAAATCCATTAGATTCTATCTACATTTCTTCAGCATCATTTACAGCTACAAGTAAAACCAACAGCACCTCCAACAGCAAAGAAATGAACAGGGAGCTTTGAAATTCATCTCATGTTTATTTTGATAAGAGACCTATATTCATTTCAATGAAATTTTGACAAGAAGCAGCAGCAGTAAGCTCATTTCCTTGAATTCTCTTTGCCCAAACAGTCTAAGAACTTAGCCTTTCACAGAAAAGCATTTCTGTGAACATTTTACTCAGTTTTAGCTAAGAAATAATGTCTTCAGTTTTCTGCACATTTGGAGGGACAGCGTACAAACAAATTACTATGCTGAGGATAGTTTTTATGAGTTAACCTTCACTATTCCTTAAAAGAATAAATATTATCAATAATTTCAAATATTATCTGTTAGTTAACACTTATGTTTATGTTGAAGGAAAGTTTCCTAAATCATCTATTATTAGGCATGCAAAGTTTTCTTACTCAAATAACTGTATATGATATATAGATATCTCTTATTTTATGGCAGGAGCAGCTAATCTTTCAGCAGAATTGCCTATTTCAATTCTCTGAAAATTTCTTAAACAACTTCCTTTCAGTGAAATCAGGTTTAATATCAACACTAGAAAAGAATTTAAAGAAAAAAAAAAAGAAAACAAGAGTGAGAGACAGAAGATACTTTAATCATTAAGTACAACATTTCTAACCTGAATTTTGAATCATCCAATTTGATATAAGTTGCTCTCAAGAAAAAAAACAGTGAAAATCAAAGATGCATTTTTTAATAAATGAAAATTATATGAAGTTAGAAATTTATAAAAGAAAATTTATAAAACATGAAATATCATCAGTATATCAATCACTACAAGAAAATGTTTCAAGTTAGTTCCAACATAGAAAGAATGAATACATACCATGTTGATGATATAATATATCCAATAGTCTCTAAGAAGTTCTGAACATACAATTTAAGATAATTTTTATATTATGTTTTTAAAGTTGTTGAAAATTCATCTTTGTAAATTACATTTATTGGTACATT
>RJWT010004102.1:21638-34454 GCA_004365215.1 Cuniculus paca
GATGATATAATATATCCAATAGTCTCTAAGAAGTTCTGAACATACAATTTGAGATAATTTTTTATATTATGTTTTTAAAGTTGTTGAAAATTCATCTTTGTAAATTACATTTATTGGTACATTTTAGATATATATAATAATCATATTCATCACACAGAATTTCTACCCATACAAATTCATACCTGTACAAATTCACTATGAAAAATTCTTAACAGTGTCATTTTCTTATTTCTCTCTCAGTGAGTTTGTTGTTTGTGTACAGGAATGCTATTGATTTTTGAGTATTGACTTTGTACCCAGTTACATTACTGAATTTGGTTATGACATCTAGAAGTCTTTCAATGGAGTTTTAGGGGTCTTCTATATAAAGTATCATGTCGTCTGCAAATAGTGATAATTTAACTTCTTCCTTTCCTATCCTTATTCCTTTTATTTCTAACAGTGTCATTTTATATATATTGAATCCCACAGTGCATAAAGTATTTGCTTAGGGATTATTTTTGATTTTGTCATGGATCATATAAAATGGTCATAAAAATGATGGGCGACTTACCAAAAGCAGGGATCTAGCAACCTGGAAAATATGGTGGTGTGGTTCAATTTCCGATTTCATTTACACTTTTCTCCCAAAATCTAGCTCTTTAAAATGTTTCAAAGTACATACAGTACAGAAGACAGCTGCTTAATTGTATTCTGTCCTTAGCAGTGTAGGCAAATTTAAATGGACTTAATTTTTATTCTAACGAAAATTTTTGACATAGGTGATATTTTTGTAATCTTCACAATTTAGTAGAATAATGGACAAGTTACCAATAACTAATGCATAATATAAACAATATGCTGTACATGATATTACATTATGTGAGTACAGAACAGAAGAGTTGGGAAAAGAATGATCAGAAAGAACTTTTTAACTGGGTCCTAAAGGATGAACAGAAGTTTACAGAGTGGAAAACAAAGAAAATAGCAAAGATGGATGATACAGGTAGAGAATAGTAACTGTTTAGGATATGAGGTCATAGGCAATCTGGAAATACTGAAGAATCTCAGTGGGAATGGTAACAAAAAATAAAAACAGAGATGGGCAGAAGGTGGAGTGGCAAAGGCAGACTTTGTTCAGTACCTATTATAATAGAACAAAACAAATAGAACAGAGTTCCAGTCCCAAGACAAGGACAAGAGGGGTTTATAGGCAAAAAGCATGCTGTGGGGCAGTGGAGGTAGTCATAGATAGAAAACTAACAAGTGGAGACATCAAGAGTAGAGAGATTCTGGTTGAACCGTTTCAATAAGCTCCTTGCTGAAGACAAGTCCTAGAAAAAGAGCAACACCTTGCCACCACTTTATGAGCAGCCTGTGACAACCCAAGCATTTAAGATTTACCTGGATGCTGGTCCATAAAATAATAAATCAAAGGACTTACACTCATGAAAGAAAGAGAGAGCAAACTCCCTAGGAGAGGAAATGAGGGTGATGAGATCCCTGCAGCATCTTTGAACATAGACTGCATGACTACGCTGTGAGATGTTGGAAGGAATTTAAACTTTCTACATGAAGAATGGGGCAAGGAGTTGCCTTTGGAAGTTGCTCAATGTGTCTCACCAAGTACTATGCCTTAGTGCAGAAACTTTCCCATGAAAAGCATCAACATAGATTCAGACTAAGCCTTCTTGCTCATATCTCAGAGGTGAAATGCTAATGTTCAAGAAGTCATGCTGAACGTCCTTCCATGCACCCAGATTATATCTTTTCCACATTAAAAATATCCTAGGCCTCCTGATGTGGATTTTTGCCAGTGTTGATCAAAATAAGTGACTGTGTATTAAGCACCTATTTTGTGCCACTTCGTATGTTAGTTTTCATTCATACTGGATGTCTGGTTATTTAGTCATGTCTAATTACTCCAAGATAGACCACTTGCAACATGATCGATGTACCATGATGATGCTATTCCAAAAGCAGTACAGCTTCCCCATGGAAACTCATTTACTTCTATTGGTAAATCATGCTGATAGTTCAGGAATTGGTTGCACATGGTGCCTACTTAAAGCCTATCTGGGATCCTGTCCTACTAACTAGAGAAGTGGGCCAGAGAAGTATTCCAAAATCAGAAATTGATGTAGCAGTGCCAACCCATATCTGCACTCTGCAGTGATACAGCATATAGGGTATTATTATTCAATATTACTTGTATATACTTGCTGTCAAATACCATATGAATGTACACAGCATACAACATATTTAAAGGCAATGGTTTATTTTTCTAAAAGGAGTAGCAATTATCAGTTCCAGTGGAATCTCTTTGACTAGGAGAGGGCATTTTTAAAAAGTATATTATATAATCAGAAGAAAGATATGATTGTTTATGAAATCATATAAGACATGATCACATAATGATAGGCAGCCCGGTACCCACATCTCCAGTTGAAGAAGCAGTATATATTTTCTTTTCTGCTATAAGTATGAAAGTCTGAATCATGCCTTGAAAGAGAACACTGATATCAAAATCTCCAAATACAGGTCTGAGTCAATTAAAATAGCCAAGGCCTTGTGCATATTGTAGAGTGAAATGCACGCGTTGCCGTATGTCCCATTCCTCTTGTCTATGACACCCACTTACCCACTCTAGTTCCCAAAGAAGCTCATCTTTTAACACAAAATTTCTAACCATGCAATGGAATTGAATTTTTTGTGTGTGAATGTGGGTCAGAGACATCACTACCATGTCAACCCAGCCTCTCAATGCCAGTCGGAGCTACTGTCAAACTAACTCATGGTAGGTTCTTTCCATCCCATATTCCATCCCTTTCTCTAGGCTCAGAGTGGCCAGGTTGTATGGAAAGCACCAGGAATAATGGTGGATGGCTGAAAAACTCAGAACAGATAGAAAATTTAGCCATCAGGCAAGTATTTAACATAGGATATCTGTTACTTTTCTATGGTTTCCATAAAAAATTACTTCAAATTCCGTAGCTCAACAGAAATGTATTATCTTACAGATCTGAAGATCCAAAGTCTTAAATCAGAGTTCTCTCAGCCCTTGTCCCTTGGACAAGTTTGCAGACCCAGGTGGTCCTTGCGTGTGGCCATATTCCCCTCTGATCACACCGCCTCCTCTTTTCCTTCAGTCTCTGTGTTAAAAGAAAACACGAGGCTAGGGTAGTGGCACATGCCTGTGATCCCTGGGTGGTCTGGCAGTAAAATCGCAAATCTGAGCCTAACCTGGGGCGACTTAGACACTTAGCAAGACCTTGTCTCAAAAAATAAATAACTGTTTTAAAAACTAGGGATATAGTCAGTGGAGAGGTGCTAGTTTCAATCCTCTCACTGCAACAAACAAGCAAAAACCATGTAATTGAAATCAGAGTCCACTCAGAACAAAATTTTTCTTTCAAGACCTTTAACATAATCATATCTTTGGTAATATTAATTTATAGGATCTAAGGAACTGGAACATGAGCATGTCTTTTTGAATATTCCCATTCATTCTGTTATAGAGGATGGTCATTTGATTGTTTGAAGTAGAATCATTGATGGACAGCATTTAGACAACAAGACTCTAACCAGACTCTACAGACGCACACTCTTTGAAAGAACTACTTTAGTTACCCTGGAACTGCCCCAAAACCTCTGTGCAGCCTGCCCCTGGATCCTATCTTCACATAATAACTTCAGCACGCTATTTCCTGTAGTAGTATAATATCTTACAACACTCAAAAGATCTTTTATCTCTCCAGAAAGATTGCAAATACCTTTTGCATTGGCTTGGAAGGTAAAGATGAATCACGAGTCTTAATCATATTATTGTTATTATTATTATTACCAAGGTATTCATCTGTCTATTTTTTGTAGATACAAATTAATGGCAGTTTCTTAGAATAAGTATTTGGACCTCTGGATTTCAGTTTCCTTAGCTACTAAAGCTACAGAATCTTATGCTTGATATGTTATAAGAAATATATGATAAACCAGTTTGTGGGGTAAAAATTCCACACCAGGTTGAAGTTATTTACAATTAATGAAAAACACAAAGCCTTATATTTAAGAATATGTATATGGCACACAATATTTTGAAATTTCCTCTGACAAAAATACAGTAAGCAACTGAAATCACCCAGAGAAAAAAGACAGGGTCATCTTCAAGTAAGCCAAAGCAAATTGTTAGAATGTTGCTCATTATCAGCAGTGTAGGAAGGAGACAATGCAGACTTTCAAGTGCCGAGTTGAAATATTCAGTTTAAAATTCCACACAAACAATATCACCATACAGAAGAAAAGTAAAAGAAAAACATTTTCAGTTTTAAAAATTATACTCACAAATAGTTTTCAAAGAAATTATTAGAAGATACTTCAGGAAGAAGGTTAGAAATTTATGTTAATGAAGGGGTAGGATGCAAGAAGCAATGGTAACCAGAGAAATCATCAAGCATAAGTAAAGCTAATCAAGTATTAATTATCTAAGACACTAATAATAATTACTATGTTGAGGAAGAAAATTTAGCACCAAATAAAATATGTGATAGCTAATATATTTATATGTGTTAGAAATGTTTTAAAGTGCATATATATATATATATATATATAATTTATATAATTTAGTTTCCTATGAGATATTTTCTAATAGTAAGTTCACTTACAGGTGGCATGACCAGGTAGAAACAGACTAAATATCTTGCTTAAGAATTCACTACTGGTAAATAATAGAACTGATATTTGAACCTGTGCTCATAATTATCCTGGTCTGCTGTTGTGAGTTAGAAACACACAAGAAATATTCTGAGGAAATTGCAAAAAGTATGAGCAATAATTATATGTAATTTGGAGAAGAATGATTACAATTGAATTGTTAATTCTCATCATTTTTGGAGAAATTAGGGATCCTTATTAAAATTAAACTTTACTAAACCAAATAGACAAAATAAACATGGTAGCTTTTATGTTGCTGGCAGAAAAGTAGTGTGCAATTAGTGAATAAATTTGGAGATTTGTGTAATCTATGACTCAGAAAATCGGTACATATATAGTCAGTATATATATATATATATATATCAGTACATATATATTATATATCAGTACATACATATATATGCACTTTGAAAGAATGTATAACACATAGAAATATATTAACTATCACTTTTCTTATATTTTATTTGGTGCTAAATTTTCATTCCCAGCATAGTAATTATTATCAGTGCTTTAGACAATTAATACTTGACTGGACTTACTTATGCTTTCTGATTTCTCTTCTGTTTCTAGGTATATATGAGAAATTCTTGCACATATACAGGGGGAGTCAGTATATATATTTTTTTCTTGAAAACAGATGCACATATTAAATAATTCTGTACATATAAATGTGTCTATTGTAAATACAGTGGAACCAAAACTTTGGTATACTTAAATATGCTATTACACTAATACACTATTGCATATCATTAAAAATAAATGAACTTGCAAGTTGTGGCAATGCATGCCTATAATTCCATCACAAGGAACCTGAGGCCAGAAGATCAAAAGTTCAAGCTCAGCCTGGGAAGCTTGCAGACTCAGGAGGACACCATCTCAAAATAAAAGGTATAAAAAGGGATGGGGATTTAGCTCAGTGTGAGTTTCATCCTGGCACCAAGTCCTCAATACTGAGTTCGATCCTCAATACTGGAAAGAAAGAGAGAGAGAGAGAGAAAGAAAGAGGAGAGGGAGAATGGGGGTGGGGAGAGGGAGAACAAGAGGGAAAAAGAGAAAGAGAGAGGGAGAGAGAGATACAGAAGAAGAAAGAGGGGAGAACCTTAGGTACCTATAATAATATGAGCAGAATGGAATATATTACTATTAAGGGATAATAAATTTTATGAGACTGATACAGATTGAGCTTTCCTAATTTAAAATCTAAAATGCAGAATGTTCCAAAATCTGAAACTTGCTGCTAAAATGTTTTAAAATTTTAGAATATTTTGGATTTCAAATTCAATTTTACATTTTCAGAGATGCCCAACTAGTAAAGTTTATGCAAGTATTTCAAATTTTTAACACTTTCAAACTTTGGAACTCCTCTGGTTCTAAGCGTTTTAGATAAGGAATACTCAACCTGTATTACTTTATCAAATTTTAAAACAATTAAAATTAAGTATTTTTTATATAGGTATGTATATTCATGTATGTATTTCTTATATACATTCAGGATAAAAATTACTGAAAAAGTTAAAGGAAGCATAAAATTAAAATAAAAGGGGGCAATGAAAAGAGGACCATACAAGTGGAAGAAAGATACTCTTAATGTTCTATCTCTGATTGCTCAGTAGATTCACCTGTGTGAGTGAATAAATTAGTTGTACCCTTCAATTATCAATGAAAAATGTGTGTCACTAACCAAGAAAAAGTCTCCAATTCTGCTATCAAATTACACTGTGATCTCATGAAAATAAAGAGATAAATATAGTTTACAACTTCAAAGTTAAGATATGTATATTAACTCATAATCTTCATCAGATATCCATGAAATTACAGGACAGTAAGATACTTCCATAGTATTTTTAATTACCTAATAAATGCTCAATAAAACTTGCTGTTACTAATACTATTGATGGCATTCAATGTAGTCAAGTATGAGTTACTGGAGCATTGATTCTCAGATATTATTTAGCACACTAATTACCTGAAAGTGTTGTTAAAATGCAAAATTCTCAGATTTACCTCTAGGTATGCTGACATTTCTGTTCTGTGATAAGGTAGAAAAGTCAATAACTGTAAAAACCTATGCAGAGAGTTCTAATATTAATAGTCTTTAATCAATATGGTATTTCAACAAGTATTATTTGGAAAGATGGAAAGAATAAGCCCAATCAATGGACCAAAAAATTGTATGTAACTTGATATAATTAGTAAGGCACTACATATAAGCCAAATCCAAGGCATCTCCAACCAAGCATATTATGGGCTAATATAAGAAAATATAGATGGATTTAATACACACTCTACTAACAAATCTTCAAATTTAATCCTGAGGCTCACAAAGAAGTTCTGTTCAATATGGAAGAAGTTCTAGGAGGTCTGCACTATGACTTTGCAATTCATTTAACACTAACAAATGAGCCTCATCCCTAAGAAGTTCAAGGACTATTTTAGAAGATAAACACATCAGCCATTACTTGTAATTTATCATGAAAAATCATAGCAGTAAAGTTCAAGATCGGTTGCTATGGATCTAATTCTATCTTTTAGGAAAAAACAAGACCAGGGAGGTGGTAAATCTTGAACAAGATTCCTAAATAATGAGCACTTTAATCTTCTGAACCAAAAGAAAAAGAAAAGCAAAATAAAAGCTCAGAGACTACAGGGTCCTGAGGTAAATATCTTAGTAGAGGAAAAACAAAAAAAGTGAGAAGTAACTGTGAGATGAACCCATTTCTGAAACTTCAACACTTAGCCCTATATCTGAGATCAAAGACCCCACAGTGTAATAGGGAAACCTGGGTACAGCTCTAGGGAAATGCCACTAGAATAGTATTTAGCAAGTTTGAGGATAAATTTCCAAGTATGCGCAAACTAAAAATCAAAAACTATTTCTACTAGGAGCTAGTTGCTTGTAGCCTGTGCTGGCTTATTTTTCTGTTTTCTACAGCAATATACATGAATATTTAAAATGGTTTGGGGGAAATTTCCTGTATCATTACCTCAAGTTAATTGGATGCAATTTTTGGTGCTGCCAAAATGCAAGAGATAGTAAAATGAACTTTCAAGTGCACTGCCAAATTAATTGTGCCTGTTTTTTTATTTCCTAGCAAACTAGACCAGTATTCCTTTGCTGCCTCCTTCATCGAGCAATAAACCAGTCAAAGCTTAGAGAAAGCTTTCCAAGGAATCTACCTATGTACTGCTGCCTCTTTATGTTCCACCACTTTTCTGTCTTCTCTTCATGTTCTCTTGGCCATGCACTATGACTCATTTGAAGAAGCCAGTGGCACACTCTCCTGGGACTTGGAAAGAAGGAGGAAGACCCCACAAATGCATTCTGTATTATTTCAAGTTTCCCAACTTTTTCATTAAAAGTGTTTTTTTCCTGAATAAAAAAATTGAAGAGGGAAAAAAATGCACATGGTGCATTCAGAATTTGGCTGTACGTTTTTGCTCTAATTTCATATGCTTTGTTTCTTATAAGAAAATGTAGAATAGAAACAGAAAGGTCTGATTCTCCTAGCTGAGCCTGGGAACACATTAATGATTCATGAACTCTTGTGAAAGAAAATGTCATAAACATCAGCAAGTAAGTACTTGTTAGAAGATAAGAAGACTGGAAATATCCCAGAATCTATTTCTATGTTCTTGGAATCTCCAACATTATGAGGTTTCCATTGCACACACAAATTCATGAACTGCTCTCTCAGTAATTCTTTGCCTGATCTTCCAAGACTTCCTTTGAAATATTGGTGGAAGTCTCTCTGACCTGAAAACTCTTGCATTCTGCAACCAGTAAACTGTATCACACAGATGATGCCAAACTCTGCTGTGGATGGGGTCAGTGGAAAGACCTGTGGCTGCAGGGACTGCTGAATCCTCAGATAACTGAACATAGTGAAATGAATCTTGAGGAACCAACTCCCTAGGAGGTCTTTTGGAATACCAACAGAAGTAACTATTTTCTCAAATTAAAGAGTGATACTTTTGTATACTTGAGGCTTGATTGTAAACTTGGGCAGGGCTTTGCTAATTCCTGAGGTTCCCTCCAGGAATCTTTCTTCATATCCATGCACAAAATGCCCAGTTTCTTGTTAATGGCATGAAATATCTGGCAGTTATACCTTCTTTAGCCCCAACTTTTGACCTAAGTATAAAGAACATTGGGTCAGTATTTATTATTTTATTACTTTCAAATTTTTCTGCTCTGCTTTTTACCCCAATTTTCACTATAAATATGACTAAATGTAGTCAGTAGCACACATGTCACAGCCTGAAGTCTGGGGTACTTTGAAATTTTATCTACCAGATCAATGAGTCCATTGCCTAATCTCACTCTCCCAGAAAGTCTCAAAACCTTAGCAAAATATAGACAAATTTTCTGCCACATGACCTATACAACCCTGTTGGCAACTGAAGTCAATAAAATCCTTATTGGCAACTGAAACCTCCTGAGACTTGCTCTTACTGTCTGAAATTGTATCAGCATTGTCTTCTAAGCTGTGACCACAATCACCAATCAGACTCTGCCTATAGCATTAAAGTACTTCTCTAAACTTTTCCAAACACATTCCTCAAGCCAGTTCCAAAGGTTTCTAAACCATGTGGTCAGGGTCAGGTATAGTAACAGCAATGGCAATGACAACAGCCTCCCTCTTAGTAACAATTTTTTTTTTTATAAATCAGATCTCTCATCCCTGCAACACAGTACCCAACATTCATAACTTTAAGAAGACAAATTTTACTTTGGCTCAGATTTCAAGGAATTCAACTTATGATCAGTTGGCCCACGTTAGAAATATTATGGTGGAAGCATGTGGTAGAAGAAAGCTGTTTGGAAGCAGAGCAAGGGAACAGTGCTAGAGAGGAATGAGCTATGGACCATACATGCTACCAAAGGTTATGTCTCCATGACCCATCCAAACAAATTCGGGAGAATACTTATCAAATCTACTACCAGTTTCTTAAATCAAAGAAATCAACAAATCAGGATTAATGATTACAGGCCCCAAAGCCATACTACATGGGCCCTTGTCTTACAACTCAATTCATTTGCAAGGATTGGTTGTAACTCAAGTTGATTGTAAATCAAGACTATTTTTCCCATAATAAATAATGGAAATTCTCATAATGCATTCTGAACCTCCCAAAGCACCCCTTACCTGATTATTTTGTAAAAAAAAAAGTTGCATAATGTGCATAATTTACCAGAAACACTAATAATTTTCCTGGTGTAGACACCAAAAAGTTATGAGCTGTTCCTACTTAACCAGAAACAACAACTTCATATTGTACTCACCACTGAAGTTGACATCTTTGGCTTGCAGGAGGGAAGGATGAAATGGAAAGGTGGTTACTTTATGGAAGGAGAGTCCTGTTTCATAAGAACATCAGAAATCTGGCTATGTGGTATCTCTTCTCTCCTTTGGAGAGTCTGTAGCTCACTAGTACCTGCTTCTAGTTCACTAGGTCTCATCCTTTTCAGAACTAAAAACTGATCTAAGGTTGTGTCTTTCTGTATTTTCTTTAATACTGTTTTGTATTATGACATCACATTGTCATTAAACAAGTGACTGCAATGACTGGGATTTTCCCTGTATAGGAATGTCTTCTCTACAAATGTTTGTAGCTCTGTCCATTTTTCCAAGATTTCCTTTATTTTAGAAGGATTTTGCTCTACTGATTGCTGATACTCTGCCTCCACTTCAGAAAGCTCCTCAGCTGCCATTCTCTGTTGCTCAGTCAGAAGTTACTGAAGTGCCTCTGTAGACAATTCCTCTGAATGTTCCTCCACCAGTTCCCCAACATCACCACTGTCTACCTGCAAGCCTATGGATTCTGCTATAGTGATACTGTCATCAACCGTAGGGTCAATTGAAGGCTTAGGCTCCTGTGTACTAGCCTCCTTATACAAACCTTTTCTCTGTAAAATTGTCAAGACGGTGGATTTTGACATGCTGTGCATATTAACGAGATCATTTACATGAATGCCACGCTCATATTTTCCACACTTTCCTTCTTCTTTTTGATTGTGATTTCTTTCTTTATCTTTTCTTCCTTAGCCTTTTTTCTAGCTTTTCTGGAGTCATTTTGATAGCAGTAATTATAACAATAATATAAAACACTGACCTAGATCATCTGAGTTAAGACTGATGCTTATATACAGTTATGTATGCTTTTCTGGCATTGCAAATCTTTGCTTACAACTGCACAAGTGGCTGGCATTCGGGCTGTAATTCAAGAGTTTGATTGTAAGTTAAGCCTGAAATTCCAGTCATAACCCAAGTCATTCAAATATGAGGCTGGTAGTAACTCGAGTGTCCAATGTACTTCCAAATATGTGTAGACAGCAATGTTCCTTAACATACAGCCATGTTCCTCAATAAATAAGGATAGATTATTTTCTATATTTTGCAAATGAGAACTCACAGAGATAGATGATAGACAGTGTATTAAATCAATAGATGGACAGACAGGAGAAAAATTGGATAGGTACTTCAAAGTCATAAACTCAAAGATCTGCATTCTTAATCTCTACTCTCTAGTCTTCTGAGACATTTCAGAATTTACAGATCTTGAAATATTTCAGGAGCCCTAGGAGACTGGAATCTTTAGAAGGCTGCATATCAGATATCAACGGACCATTCTTTTAAACACTAATTGTGCATTTTAAGCCTATACTTCTGTAAGAGAGCAAACTTAACCTTCCATTTTTCAGAATTATTACTCAGTTTAATGAGAAAACTTTGAAGGCTAGTGTTATAAGATATGGGTTAAATTTGAATCTTATCCAAGTTATTTTCTTTTTCTTTTCCTCCTTTTTTTTTCTTTTTCTTTTTCTTTTTTCTTTCTCTTTTTTTTTTTTTGCCTTTTTATTTTGAAAATGGAGACAAAGCTAAAAAAAATTATTTCCAGTGGATAGTTCTGTTAATGCCTATGGATATCTGTGAATTTTGACTTAGAATTTTAGTCTTGCCAATTAGTTTATCAGTAATGAATTGGAAGGGGGATTAATTTCTCCCTGTTGCAATTCACTAGCAGTAAAGCACACTTTTCTACAGCCACACTTGGCAACTGCTATGTGCAGAACACAGCAGTGACCATCAATTCTAATACGTGATCCATTAAATTTGCCAGCTAGGAATGCAAAATATTCACACATTTCTCCAGACATTGACTTGCCTAACAACACTATATCTTCTGCAGGTTGGGAGACTAATCATTCTGCCAATTAATTAGACTAAGAAAGTTTAACCCCAACAACTGTTAAACATGTTTTATACAAGGCTCATTCATTATTCTCTACAGGAAAGAACAATGAACCAATTGAAATGTATATTAAAAAAATAAGTCAGGTAAACAGTGAGTTCACAAGGAAACAGACACAAATAAACACACCATAAACTATACACAGCAGTTTATCTAAATTATGCTTCATCTGAAATACATTTTGGTAGCAAGTTTTAAGAAAACTAGATGAACCATATAATTTTACATGTAATCATCTATGTGCAATATTAAATAGAGATATACTTACCCCTCAACATTCTTCACATTGGTTCTAGGACCTCTCTGCAAGCATCAAAATGTGTCAATGCTTGAGTAAGTCCCCTACTTAAAATGGCATAGTATTTGTGTATGATCTACAAATATCTTCCTGTATTCTTGAAAGCATTTTTAGACTGCTTATAATACCTAACCTAATGTAAATGCTATGTAAATGATTTCTAAACTAAATCACTTACAAAATAGTAAAATCTGCACATGCTAAGTAAAAAATATATTTTTATTTTCGAATATTTTTTATCCACAGTTGACCGAGCCCATGTATATAGACATTTGACTGTACTTTTCACTCAAATGTGGCATTAGCACCCAAAATAAAAAGCCAGCATGTGGCTCTCTCTTATATGTGAGTGATTACAGGTTTCATAGTAGGAATACAGAGTATTCACACAGACACAGGTACAAACACGCACACACACTCTTATGGTTAATACATTGTCTCAACTTGAGAAGTTTAGAAGTTTAACTGAGAGACTCAGCAGGAAGCCAGGGTTCTTACTTTGTAAATATCCTCATCCTGTGCAAAGGAGGGCAAGGACATTTTGTGAGTGTTACACCCACCCTGAAGGTTTTGGTGGA
>RJWT010004103.1:0-34359 GCA_004365215.1 Cuniculus paca
TGCATGTGTCAAGTAAATTAAAGGTATAAATATATGCCCAATTTGAAAAAGCAAATCTGGATAGGAACCCTGAAACAGTATTGCCTAGTGTAGTATTAAAATTCTTATTGAGGTACAAAGGGGAAAAAATTGCGATAGAGAAAACAAGAACTATAACCACGAACCCAGAATCTGAATGGTCTTCTCGATTTTTGCCTCCAGAAAAAGGGACTATCATCTAGGCAAAAAACCTGTCATCCTTTTACTCCCTTCAGATCCAAAAGCCAAGTACAAATAAAAATATGAATCCTAGGCCAATCGGAAAAATAGGAATTCTACCCTACTACATGACTGCTGCTTTTTGAGGCAACCATGGTTCTGACAGAGGAAAAAACACAATTCACACTGCTGTTGTGTAGCAGTCTTTCAAGCAGAACATCAGATGTTTTACATCCATTTAGAAATTAATTGTTAGGCATCACAACCCCAGACTTGAAATTAAACTACCACGTTACTGTGATAAAATCAGCATGTACTGGCAAAAAAAGAGACTAAGGATCAGTGGAACAGATTAGAAGATGCAGACACAATTACAAAGACACTCAGCCACCTTATCTTTGACAAAGGAGCCAAACATGTTCACTGGAAGAAAGATAGCCTCTTTAATAAATGGTGCTGGAAAAATTGGCTTTCCACATGCTAAAGATTAAAACTAGACACATGTCTGTCCCCATGCAGTAAAGTCAAAATGGATCAAAGATCTAAATATTAAAACAAAAACACTAAATCCACTGGAATACAAGGTAGATAGAAATCTTGAAGACATAGAGGTAAGCAAAAAGTTAATGAGCAAAACCCAAATTGCAGGGGAAGTACTTCAAAGAATCAACAACTGGGATCTCATCTTATTAAAATGTTTTTGCACATCAGAAGAAATCACCAAAAGAGTGAAAATAAAACCCACAGAATGGGAAAAAAATTTACCCAACAGTCCCTCAGGCAAAGGACTTTTATCTAGAACATATAAAAAGGTTTAAAAAAATCAGGCCCCCAAATTCAAAGACAAAATCCAAAACTGGCCATCTGAGATGAATACACACTTCTCAAATGAAGAAATACAAATGACAAATAAATATATGACAAAATATTCAACATCATTGGTCATTCTAGAAATGCAAATTAAAACAGCACTGAGATTCCATCTCATGCCAGAAAGAATGGTTATCGTTAAGAAATCAAACAATAACAAATGCTGGCAGGGCTATGGGGAAGAAGGAGGCCTTCTCTACCATTGGTGAGATTGCAGACTGGTACAACCACTGTGGAAATCAGTGTGGAGATTCCTCAAAAACCTAGGATTGGAGGTCCCATTAGATCCAGGTATTCCCCTTCTGGGTATCTTCCCAGAAGAACTGAAAATACCATACCATAACAGTATGTGTGCACCCATGTTTATAGCAGCACAATTTGTAATAGCTAAATCTTGGAAACAATCCAAATGCTCAACAACTGCAAAATGGATAAAAAAAATGTGGTTATTTTATACAATGGAGTATATACAATTATTCAGCTATAAAGAAAGATAAATTGAGATTTTTATAAGTAAATGGACGCAACTTGAGACCATGCTCATAAGTGAAACGAATCAGACTCACATGTGTAAATATTGTATTGCCTCCCTAGTGGAAAAAACTGAAAAAGTACATGTGATCCAAAATGTACAACAGATATTGTGAAAGTGAGAGGGAAAGAAACTGTTCAAAAGAAAAGAACTGGGATAGGGGAAAGGTGAAAAGAAAGAAAGGAAAAGATTTTATATATATACAAGATAGATAACTATACTACTGATCTCTGTTCATCAAAAAGAACATCTTGTGCCTTTATTGTTCAATTGTTTGATCATTTTTTATACCTAAATCTTGTAATGTGAACAACTACTTTGATGACAACAATACACAATATATTAACCATTGTTAATCCCCTATTATTTTGTTTCAAAATTCTGCATCATTGTTTTTATTCTTTTTTCATTTTAAAATAAAAAATAGTAGACACAGTAAGTTTCAAAGCAAAAAATAAATAAAATGATTAATTCTGGAAAAAAGAGAGGAAGAAAGAAAGAAAGAAAGAAAGAAAGAAAGAAAGAAAGAAAGAAAGAAAGAAAGAGAAATTGTTACACTTTAGATTTAAAATGTCCCCCAAAGGCCAGGTGATGAGCTTTTGGGGAGCGATCAGATCATGAAGGTATTAACCTTATCCATGGATTAATCTATGCTGAATGGGTTATTAGAAGATGAGGCCTAGTTATAGGGAATAAATAATGGGACTGTGACTTTGGAGACTAAATCTGGTCCTCACATTCTTTCTTTCTGGTCTCTGTCTCTCTCTTTCTCTCTCTCTTTCTCTTTCTCTCTCTCCTTCATGACCGGCATGAAGTGAGTAGCTTTTCTCTGCCTCACCACAGACCTAAAGCAATGGAACCAGCTGACCAAGGATTAAAAGCTCTGAACACATGAGCCAAAATAAACCTTTCCTCCTTTAAGGCAAATTTTCTCAGGTATTTGTCGTAACAATGCAAAGCCGACTAACATACTGACACCCTGAGAAAACAATTGGGAGCAAGGAAGGATAAGCATGGAACAGTGACACAAGCAAGAAACAGATGACCAAGGGCTGGGGATCTAGCTCAGCGGCCTAAGTGCTTGCCTGGCAAGCACAAGGTCATGAATTCAATCCCCGGTGCCCCCCCCCCAAAAAAAGAAACAGATGACCCTTTCTTTTCCCTCTGACTAGAATGGGTCATGCTACCACCAACAGCTACAGCTGCAGCTGCTGCAGATGCCTAGGAGCTCCAGGAGACGTCTGCCTTGAACACAGGAGGCTTGAAGCATGAACCAGTCCCAAAAGGCTCTGCCACTAGGTGTGGCCACTTCTGATGAACTCCATCTTGTGACCTCTGATATCTCTGCCACAGTAAACTTGAGACTTTGACCAATCCCAGCTGACTTCACCCTGTGGCCAATCCCTGAAGGCTCCACCCAGTCAAGGCTTGAAACTTGGACCAATCCCAGGTGATTCTGCCCTCTCTGTCCTCTACATAAGCAGCACAACCTCATACTTCTTGGGTTAGAATGGCAAGGCTCCCTGTAGACCTGTGCTGCAGCACAAGTCCAAATAAAGCCTTATTTGGACAAAGGACAAAGCAGCAATCCCCCAGGTTTGGTCCTGTACATCCAGTGGTCCTGTAAATCCACTTGTGATTAATTTTTGGACAGCAGGGCCTTAGAAAGGCCTATAAATCTACTCAGGACTCTTTTCTTGGGTAGTGAGGGCAGAACAGTCATGTTAAAAAGAGCAATAAATAGTAGGGGCTGCTATCCTTAAAGAGCTCCAGAAATTGGCAGCATTAGCTGGTGGCAACTAACAGTGACTACCAGCGATAGCATCGATGCCAGCCATTAGCATTAACTAATGACAGCAACAAGTTTTAACCTGTGGTATCTGCAAGCAGAAAGCAGTAGGTTTGGAAAGAGACCAACAGAGACTTGTAGAAAGCCTTGGGAAGCAACAGAAACTATCATGGGCTGGGGATGGGAGTGGGGGTTGAACCTTGACTGCTGAGGAGCTGCCAGAGGTGGCTCAAAATTGCCATAGGTTGTAACACTAGTTGTAGCACTAAGGGTTGAGAGACACTGGAACTCGATGCCTAGAGCTGCACTTTGCCAACTTGTGATTTCCATCCAAATGAAAAAAAAAAACACCCTGGACTGATTGGCAATAATAGCACATTGTACCATGGGTGTTGTGGCCTCACAAGAAACTGATGTCATGGGAACAGGGAAAATCCCAAGTTTTTCATGCACTTTCCATGAAGAATGACAAAGACCAAGATGTGATCTCAATACAATCCACCAAAGCATGACTAGGAAAAGACTATGAGGTCACCGAGAAGCAAACCTGGTCCATGTCAAGCAGGGTAAGTGTTGTAGAGAATAGCAAAGCAGACAGAGGGAGAGAGGGAATGCAGAAGTGGGGTTGGGATTGGGGACAGGTGGTCAGGAAAGGCCTCCAAAGGAGGTTACATGGAGCAGCATCCTGCAATAGAGAGAAAGGGAGCGTATAGATTTGTGGGGAGGAGAGGTCCAGGCCTGTGAGTGAGCACCCTGGTATCTCCCGATCCTGGGGGATTGCTGCTTTGTCGTTTTAGTTCAGTCAGGTCCCAGATGTTTCTGCCAACAGCACCTCCACAACTTCCTTCTGTACTCTACAACCTTCTTTAACATTGACCTCCTTCTCCCAGGGCAATAGACTTCCTGTCCCAGAATTTATTATGGAAGGGGTGCAAGAAAAAGGAGAAAAAACTGGATTATACAGAGGGAAAACATATTTAGAGATCTGCAGGAGAGCATATTCTAGGAAATCACACAATGCATATTCTAGAAAATCATTAAAGAAAACTCATACGGACAGAGAAAACAAAAGGATACTTCACACATGGCCTCTATACAGTAGTAACTTCCAGAAGACAGTGAAAGCATGACATGTCTACAGGCTTTACAAAAAATAATTACATATATACATACATGCATAGACACAGGGAGGGCATATATATATATATGGAGAGAGAGAGCCAACAATGTATACACATTACACCTTACACCTCAGGAAAGGAAAAACTTGAATAAATATTTTAATACTAAATTTATTGAAATATCATGAGATTAATACAAGTTGCCTTTGGTCTCTACAATTACAAGAGGTGCTCAAAGTGGTGGTCACTAGCTTCTACACATTTAATATTTTTCTTTTCCTGAAGTGTGTACACATTTTTTGTTGGACTCTGAGATAGATAGATAGATATTTCCAGAAATTTTTTACATTTTTTTCAGTTTATATATTCACATCTAAATAATGAGATATCTCATTACTTCATAAAGAAGATTGAACTCAAGTATAAACATAAGGGCCTGGGATATAGCTCAGCAGCACTGTGGCTGCCTAGCAAGTGTGAGGGTGTGAGATCGATCCCCAATACCGCCCAAAAAAGTATAAACATGAAATTGAGATATATGTATATATGTAAATATATACATAAATTTGTCTGTATATATGTATTTCTTTTTGTCTGAAAGTCGCTTTATACAATGTTCTTTGTATACCTGCATTTTGCGTGCCACCTGTTATATGAGGTTAGGGTGGAATTTTCTACTTGTGGCATCATGTCAGTGTTTAAAGTGTTTCAAATTCTGAATTTTCAAACTGGGATTCTCAACTCATGAAGGCAGCAGTAGGTGCTCTCACTCTCAAGAATGTGACGTCTCAGAAAATAAATCATTCCTGTATTCTACTCTGGAAATTTCTAAAAAATATATTCAGATGACCACAATATTAATGAAAATTAAGAACTCCAAAAAGAGGATGCTGCCTCTGAATGGCCAGAGGACTCCTTGGCAACTCAAGTTGAACCCTGAAATCAAGTTCTCCCAATGGGAGCTACTTGCGTGTGTGCAAAGCACGGCCCTACTGTGTTCCCCTCATCTCAGTCTCTTCTCAGCAACTCTCTCTACTCTCCAGTGCCAGGAAATGGGCTTGTTGAGCCATATCCTTCAACTCTCTGTTCAGAGGAAATCTTTTTCATGCTTAATGGCCACTTAAAACAGTAATGAATAGTGTTCTTTTCCAGCACTTGCTATTAATAGCTACACCAGTCACTCTGTTAAGAAATTGAACCAGAAGAATTATTTTTCAAAGATATTCTCCCTGCACAAAAGCAGGATGACATAGTGCAGTATAATGCACTACACATAATGCACTACTTTTTTTCCTGCCCTGGAACACAAACGATGGTTTGCTAACCCTTTGAAAGTCACACAGAGTCGTGGGTCACTGAGGTTTGAGAAAGACTTCTGTTGCCTATGTAGCACATATGATCTTTCACTGAGTTTCTTCTTACTGCCTTTCTAAGAGAATATACACAGGCTCCTCTGTTAACAAAATTTTTATCCAGCATATTTGAAATGGAGGAGAGCAGAGAGAAGAGGGTAGAGGACAGGGAATGACAAAGTATTAAAGGAAAGAATAGTTTTTCTGGGGAATGAATTTCTAAGAGATACTTCTCCTGCTTCATATAGTTAACAGATATTTTTAAAACAGATTTTAAAAGAAATCAGCATATGCAATTTTATGTATAACATGTAATTGCAACTATGTAAAACTGAATACATTAAAAGAAAAAATATATCGCAATGTAAGTCAGACTATTAAGTTTTTCCCTCCTCTTTATTTTTATTTTTCAGATTTTAATAAGTATATGTATATTATTTCTGTGGTGGGAAGAAATTTTTCCTAAATTAAATTAATATGTTAAGTGATGTGAGCTTAGTTAGAAAAAGCAAAGAGATTGCTGTTTTTTGATGCCAAAAAAGTAACTGTTAATTATAAACAATTCTCATTTGCATCAAAACTGACTAGGAAGGCTGGGCATGGTGGCACATACCTATAATCCCAGCACTCAGACGCTAAGGCAAGAGGATTGCTGGGAGTTAGAGGCCAGCCTGGGCTACAATGCCAGTTCAAAGCCAGCCTGAACCACATAGTAAAACCCGTCTCAAAAAGACAAAGACAAAAATAAACAAACAAAAAACTGACTAGGAGGTTTTAATTATGCTTCCAGTAGAAGTTGCAAAGAACTGAATTTCTTTTCTCATAGTTTGGAATTCAAGCTGCACATGTAAATTCTACAGAGCATTAATAAAAATGTGTACTTAGTGGGCCCAAATTAAAAAGGCTTCTCTATAGCAGAGGATAACAGACCATCAGTCTTAATCTCAAAATGACTTAAGTACTCAGACCTTCCCAGATCCCCAGGCAGATCCCACCAGGTGCTCACAAGGAGAGCAGACATTTTGTGCAGCCTTCTTCATGGAACCAGATTCAGTTTTGGGTACCAGTTCACTTTTTAATTCCCTACAGGCATCAGAAGCTAAAGGTAGGACAAAAGCCCTTGAAGGTAGGACAATTGTCTACTAGGTTGGCTGATACCACTTAAAGGTGGCAGGTGCTCAATATTTGTGGAACAGAAAAATCTAGTAGACATGCCATATTTACTGAAGGATTGAATAACAAAAAGAAACAAGTAAAAGGCCAACTAATGGCAAAGATCAATTCCAAGTGGATTTAACTGCACACAATCATAAAAAAAACCCTCCAAGAGGCATGGAATACTAGCTCCATCTTCTTAGTCTCTGGCCCATGACCATCATTTTTAAGTAGCTACTGCTTCCCTAACAAGACCTCTGTGGAACCACTTATCCCAGAACCCAAGCTCCAGTCAGTGCTTGAATGAAGACTTTGTAATCCAAGATCTACTTCTGGATGATTGATCATCTATGAAGCTCTTACCTTCAGGAAGATCCATCTGCCATCACCACAATGACAGTGTATCAGCATTCAATGGACACAGGCACCTTCTCCACATGTGGGAACATTTGGTCTGAAATAACACCAAAAAGGAACCATCCACAGAACTACATGTGCCAGGCTATGGTACTCCCAGGCCCACAGCGTACTGTCTTCATAACTGCAGAGAGAACCTGGATGTCTCGCTCCAGCTCTCCAGGCAGAACTATGTATTTGGTACCTTGTTAGGAAGCAAATGAGCCCCAGATTCATAGTAATCTAAATATGTATTAAGAACAAAGGAATATTTCCATAAAGAAACACACTGCTAAGATTTCACTTCACGATGAAAATGATCTTTGCCTTTACTTTGCCAATCAAATTAGCCGTTCATTATCTTTAATCTTTCCACCTCTGAAAGATGTGCTGCTTTTCCTTTGCATTATCAGATGACCAAACAAGGGTTTCTCAAAGTAACCTCTCTCAAGACATATTTCTCAAAGATTGTTCCAGCCACTTGGCCTGAAATGACCTAGAGCCTTAGAAAAATGTAGATTCTCGAGGACCTGCTGAAGATCTGCATCAGAATTTCTTAGGAATGTGCTCCAGATTTTACACTCAAAATGAGTTTCCTGTGCTCATCTTAGCAGCGTATGTACTAAAATTGGAATGCTATAGAGAATATTAGCAACAACCGAGTGCAAGGATGACATGAAAACTCATGACATGTTCTATATGTTCAGTGCTCTCCCCAAAAGTTATGTTGTTTTTATCAGTTTTCTAACTTAATAAAAAAGTTGAGAAAAGTAACTAATTAATTACTTTTCAGTTTTCTAACTTAATAAAAAAGTTGAGAAAAGTAATTAATTAATTAAAAATACATTTCCTAAGGAAAAATATTTGACTTACACTATGTTTGCAACTCATAAGTGAAGAATAAATGAACATAGAACGGGGGTCCTGATTGATTAGAATACAAACTAAGGAACCAACATTTTACTCCATAAAAATAGCAGAAGTTGATTTTTTTTCAAATTAGTCTGCTCTTACCACTCCACCCTCCACATGTTTCCACTAGTATTTAAAATTACTGGGGTTCAGAAATGGGTCAAAAATCCTGTTGTACCTAACTGACAGCAAAGGATTTCGAGAAGTGCTCATATGTAGAATTCATAAGCACCTTTGTAATCTGACTATACCCCATATCAATTGGCCATTTGATGCAGTCCATCTGCTTTGCACATATTACCATATTTAAGCCTTGTGATAAATGATAAAATGCTATAATAGATATCATGTTATAAAATAGACATTGTCTCAGTTCTGCGGTGGAAGAAACCAGAGACCCTGAAAGATTTCCATCCTATGTGTTATAGCTAGAATTTTAAATATTCCCTAAAGCCATTTGTCAACAGCTTGGACCCCAGGGCAGTGCTGTTGGGAAACTTGACATCTTTCAGAGGCAGGGCCTTGAGAAAGGTCTTCAGGTCCTTAACAGCATGCCTCCCCCATTGGGGATTTAGGTACTCTGGCCTGTTCAATCCCTTCCTTTTGATTCCTGACTGATAAAAGGGTCTTTGTTCTACCATGTGCTCCAGCCATGATGCACTGCCTTGCCACAGGCCCACAGTAAGAGGGCCAACTAACTGTGGGCTGGAACCTCCAAGATTATGAGCCACAATAAACTTTACCTTCTTAGGATTTGATTATCTTGAGCATTTCATTATAGTGACAGAAAGCTGACTAACACACCAAGTGTATTCTGTCTGTCACCCAAAGCCTGGGTTCTTCCTCTGCACCTGACACTGATCACATGACCTAGCAGTATTAAATAGTACTTTTCTCTTTTCTATTCTTGAATTATTTTACACTTGGACTTTTCTTCTACCCCAGTATATTCTATGTGCTCACCAGTACCTAAGCATGAGGTACCTATTTAAGTCAATTTCTTTCACTTAAAGCTTCTTTTTCCCCTAAATTCATCTTTTTGGTTTCTCCTAAAATTCATATTTTATGCTCTATGTATATTAATACATCAGTTTCTGCAAAACTTTTAATAAGGAAAGAGTTGGTGTCAATTGAAATAGGTATGTTCATTATTCGCACTACTGTTTTATTATTTTCTGCTATAAAAAAACTGAAGTGTCTTTAGATTATGATTTAATTTGGTAAATCAACTTTATGAGCCTTTCCTCAAAAGTTAGGCCAGTGTTGCCTTCATTGTTCAGCTAGGAAATGCAACACAGAAGTTGTTTAACATCTGAGAAGGCAATGAAAGACAGAAGATCACATAAAAGTTTGGGCATTTGCTTCTTTCTTTATTTCCATCAGAATGTGGTTTTTAATTGCAAGTCCTATGAGGAGAGAGATGCTGTCTGTCTACTTCACTGCATTATCTCTGGAGCCAGCACAGCTAGAACAGAGAAAATACACTGTGATGAATGTCGAACTTGAAATCTTCAGAAATCCCATGCTGGCTCCATTACAGTGATTTTGTGTTTTCTAACTTCTTACAGAGCGATAGAATTAAAGGTAGTAACAGTATCATGTTTGAGCACATATGCAACTTTTCAAACTTTTTTTTATTAAATATATGACTAGAAAAATGGAATAGAGCAAAGTACAATAGACTAGAACAGTGTTGAAGAATCAAATAAGCTCAAATTTAAAAATATCACTGTGTAGCTGGGCGTGGTGGCTCACGCCTGTAATCCCAGCACTCGGGAGGCTGAGACAGGCGGATTGTTGTGAGTTCAAGACCAGCCTGGGCTACAAAGTGAGCTCAAGGCCAGCCTGAACGGCATAGTGAGACCCTGTCTCAAAAACATCAGGGCTGGGGAACTAGCTCAGCAGTCTAAGCACCTGCCTGGCAAGTGCAAGGTTGTGAGTTCAATCCCCGGTGCCGCAAAAAAAAAAAAAAAAAAGTCACTGTGGTTATTATTATTTTTCTCTTTCCTTTTATTCTAGAATGATATTGCTTTGCTTCAGGATCAATGAATCATTTGTCCTATACTCTATTACAAATAAATTAGCTATGTAGGATGGATTTATAGACAAAAGACTTCTTATATCTAAAGACGTGAAGATAATACATTTATGACTGATGATTAATAGCACTCATAGGAATATCTTACTTAACTTTCAAGGTCTAAAAATATATTGACCTGTAGGCTAACATGTTTATTCAGATGAGTCATAGATATGAAAAAATGTTATTTCTTTGTATAAAGTTATTAAAGTAAAATACCTTTGTTTGGTTTTCAAAAGTACATACTAGTCAGTGTTATAGGGTGATAAGTAACCTATCTTCTTATTGCAGCTTACGCTAATCCTATAAGAATCACTGATATTTGTACTAGAATGGGAAAGTTATAGAGTAATATAATTAGAAAGGATTTCAAGAGATCATAAAATATGGACTTTGTCAATATATACATTAAAGGTTAGGCAGTCTGATTTTTAAAAGTTTATAAAAGGGCATGACCTCTAACCCAGTGATTCTACTTCAAGGAATTTACCAGATATGTCTATAAAGATATAGGTACAAAATTTACATCATTGCTCTGCTTATACTAGCATGAAACTAGCAATAGCCTAGATGTATGACATTGGAAGAATAATAAAATACTCAAGTCATATTGGCTGACATGGAAAATGTTCACTATTTCTTGTCAAGTAAACACAAAAAGGCCGAGGAGACACAGTATGGTTGATGTGATGCCATTTTCTTAAATTCAAAACTCTGTGTGTGTGTGTGTGTGTGTGTGTGCGTGCGCACGCATGTGTGCACTCACATGTGAAAAACAACAACTATCAGTGCTGGGGATTTAGTTCAGTGGCCTAAGCGCCTACTTGGCAAGCACAAGTTCGTGAGTTCAATCCCCGGTGCTGCAAAAAAGAAAAAAAAAAAAACTATCAAACCATTAGTAGTGTTCAGATCATACAGCTCTGGAGCCTCGCATCTCCCCCGCCAGCATTGTTACTCCTGTTACTGTCATGGAAACCAACTGAGCAGCTGACACTCGGCCGCACCTCCCCTCTGCCAGGAGGAGGTTCTCTCAGCCCCATGGGCTGTCTGCAGAAACATCTTCAACTTCTGCTGGCTGCGCAGCCTTGGAGGAACAAGGCAGTTGGTGCCACATGGGGTGACCCTTGACCAAGGAAGGATGGGAGCATGTGAATAATATCAGCGGTGCGCTTTTTAACAACCACTCTCTGACAAACAGCCCTTAAATGTGTGTACAGTTACCTCCACTAGGTCAGCTGAAAGCTCCCGAGCTAATGTCGCTGAGCATGAAGTTGGCGAGAGAGGTGCACAGTGGGCTGTGCCAAGCAGAGGCAAGCAGGCTCCTGCATGCCCCTGGGTTGCACTCACTCTCCCATCTCTGGAGTGAGCAATTAGAAGCACGCTCTCCAGGTCTCCTAGAGGTCACACGGGGAGACTGAGACCTCGTCATCAAGTGGTGAACAATTTGATACAGCACCTTTGAAAACTGCCTTTCCCTCCTAGCCTGCTTCCCTTTTTCTGCCCACCCCCTTTTCTCATTTCCCAGAAGCACTTCCTAAAAGCAAACAACCTTCCTGTGAGCCTTTGTCTCAGGTCTTTGTGGGGAAACCCACAGACAACAAAGGTTATATGGGGATAGAGCAGTTCTGGGTAACATGATTTTTAAAATTTTGAGCTTTTAAATGGTTTCAATTTCTTGCATCAGACATGTCACTTGCGTAACTTAAAGGAAGACGAGTGTTTTTAAAATTGTGACTGAGCCAGGCACAGTGGCATACACCTGTAGTGCCAGCTATTTGCGAGTTGAGGCAGGAATATAATTTGAGTCTAAGGGTTTGGGGCCAGGCTGAGCAAAACAGAAAGACCCTATCTCTTACAAAATAAAGTGGAATAAAATTGTGGGCTAAGTATCACACCCCTTGCAAAATGGAAAACATTGTACAGCTTAGCAAGAGATAGCTGACACACAAGGCACACATTTGTTGCTTTCCTTGCCTGCTGGTTTCTTGCCTGTCATCCAGTTTTGTAGATATAGGACTGAAGGAGAAAGAAAGAAGAATGGGACCAGGAAAAATCAACCGCCACTTTTCTGTCATTTTTTGTTTGTTTTTGTTTTGGGTTAGTTTAGTATTTCTTCAGTCCTTCCAAGGGTCACATATATGTGTCCATTAAAGAATAATAAAAATAATAACCACAGATGAAAGAGCTGACTCACAAAGTTTAGTGAACAGAAAGAGAATTTTGGCGCACTATTCACATTTAGAAATAAACTGAATTTTCAAAACTTCTCAGTTAACAGAGGCAATAACATTCTTGTTACATATTTTCAGCAAATGTTTCATTCTGAGAAAATCTCTGTAGATAACAAAAATCTTACAAGCAGAAGAGAATTTTAAGCATAGAGATGAAAAGTCTAAAATGCCATAGGAATTAGAAATGTTCCAGCAAAGTGTAATAAAGCAAATGCTAATGTTCATAATATTAAAGAAAAATACATAGAATAGTATTAAGTCCAACAAGCAATGTGGAATCTTTGTATAGAAAAGTTACAAAATTTTACTGAAGGATATGAATGTTAGAAAAAATGTGGAGATTTTCAAATGAAGGGCCCTGGAGTCCTTCACCTATTTCCCCATGGATAAGACCAAAGAGACCCTATTAAATCCCCCATGATTATACTGAAAGGTGTCAGAAGGACTTTCTGCTTGCCTCTTTCTCTTTTGCTTTGTCTGGATTCTGCCTACCTGTCTGTCTTCCTCTCTGTCTGTCTGTCTGTCTCTCTCTCTCTCTCAATTATATATGTGTGTATGTGTATAAATATAGTCATAGGTAGATATAACTATATATACATATACACAATCCTGAGTCACTAAATGACAGGATACAGTCTAAGAAAGGTGTCAGTGTCATTGGGTGACTCCGGCATTGTGTAACCATCATGCATGTAGAGTGCATTCATACAATTTAAGACAGCTACACCATTAGGTGGTATAATCTCATGAGACCAGTGTTGTATATGTGGTCTGTCACTGACCAAAACATTTTTATGTGATACAAGACTACATACACATACACATAGGTACACATCTATATAAAACTGTGACTATGGAAAGATACACTCAGGTTTTAAAAGTCTATGTACATGAAATTTCTTCTTTAATACTTTTATGTTCAACAAAACTATATTATATATTTTATAGTCAGAAATAATTAAAATCAGAGATTTTATTTCATTTTTAATCACAATTTTAAAATGTTTCTACATTAAGTTTAAACGGAGTATGACTTCGGGTTCTCAGGTATTTATATCTAAATCCTACCATCAGGCTTATTGCTACACTACCCTGACCTGGTGAGTCATCAAAACTCAGTTGTCTAATGGGAGGCGCTCCTGGCACCAGCCTATCTCAGTGGTAGCACTTGTTCTAACAGGGCAACTCAACAACCATGGTGCTAAAATGAAAGTATGACTTAGCACTATCTGGAGATGAAAGGGGGGTTGCTCTAAGAGGAGGCTCAGAGACCTCAGAAACAGAAAGTGCAGTTCTTCCCCTGGGCAACTGGTATGCTTTTACCTTGTCTACACAGTGCCTTGGGTGCTAGTATTTATTTCCCTCTGTCTTCTCACCCTAAAAGCAGTTGTACATCAAATCGTGTCACATCTTTTCCAATTTCTTAATATCTTAAACGTATACTTTTGGGATAACTTTACAATATTTGCTGACTCATACTGTCTTTTCTTTTTTCACTTGGTGTGTTATGCTATTGCATTTCATGTATTTATGTAGTCTGCCTGATATTATTTTTGGAAGAAAAAAGAAAGATTAAGTAGAGTGAGGAGCATACTGGGCTTGCTCAGGTCCTTCCCTGAGAAACAACTTGTTACAGTGTGAAGAATGATTCAGTGGGAAGGGGAAGACTAGATTTCCAAACCTGCCCTTCATACAAGCTGGGCTGGAGTCAACTCACTTCGCTTCCCTGGACCTCAGCATACAACAGATTTGCTTTCTTCCCTAAAATTCTTAGAACTTCTTGCCTTGGTTTCCCTGTCTTCTAGGAGTCATAAATAATACTTATCATAAAGTAAGTGTGTGAGCTGCAGTTCACTTTTAATGAGGTTTTAACCTTTAATGAGAGTCTACTCTGTGGAGGGCCTTAGTGTGTTGCATTAAAATCATCTTCGCACCCCTTAGCCTAGAACCCAACTTCTCAGAATTAATTCTAGATAATTTCTTTCAAGATTGTTACCAAGATATTTCTATCTGTTTCACTTATAATGGCAAAAAAAAGTAGTTGCTACAACATAAATATTCAGCTATTTGGAACCAGGATAGGTTGCAAATGTAATTTGAAAGTTTAAAATATTAAGATTATATAGAAATATGGAAATGAATATATGTAATAGTATGAGTATTTTATGATTTGTTAAATATAAATATTTTATTAAATAAGTATAACATAATTATATATTAATATTAGTTTGACTAATATAAATAATTTTATTAGAGTATGTAGAGCATCAGAAATAAGTATACAAGAATTTAAATAGCTAAGTTTGAAGTAAAGTATTCATTTTACTATTTGGTATGACAGGTAGGAAAAAAATTAAATGATCATTACTAATATCAAATTATTATTCTGAATCCTTAGATTCAAAATTTTTGGCACACTTTAACTTATGAAGGTGTAAGTGCTCCCAAAATGTGTTCGAATCATAAGTTCTTCATCACTGGACCTAATGATCATTTGAGAATATTCCAAAGTAATTTTTTCCTCATGAAAAAATTTGGACAACTTTATTTATAGTTTTAACACTATCGGTCTTATTTTGGCTGCAGCGGAAGTAATTTATTTTCCAGAGTTCATTTGCTTCTTCTGCTTACTCTTTACTGTAAGTCATAATTCTATGTTTTTGGCAAAATAATAATTTCCATAGCAACCAACCAGGATGTCTCAAAGAGAGGATTAAGATTTTAAAAAGGAATAAACAACAGTAGCAGATGAATAATGAAAACACTCATGATTCTTCTCAATAAGAATTAACATCATTTTGCAAAGAGAGTATGTGTTATAGGTCTTTCAGAATCATTTCAGTCTTCAAAAAACTTTAATGTTCAAGGCAACCTTAGTTTTTTCTGTACCACTGCATGCATAAAAAGGATGAGGGAAAACATAAGCAAATCTCCACTCATTGCACACCCTCCAATTGTACAAAAATATACTGCAATTGTGTATTGGAAAGAATCTATAGGTATGTGTCATTTAGAGTGTTTGGTACAAAAATATACTGCAATTGTGTATTGGAAAGAATCTATAGGTATGTGTCATTTAGAGTGTTTGGTACACTGTGAGAAGAGAGCAGAACTATTTTACTAATATTTTTTTTCCCAAAATGGAAAGCATTCATGGAAATTAAGCAAAGTAAGCCATTTGAAGAAGGGACTTACATGGAGCAAGAATTAATATGTGAAACATGTTTCTTATTAAAAACCATTCTGGATAAATATGAAATCCAAAAGTATAGATGGAATGTGTATATACTGTTTATATTTTAGAGCAATTATTACATAATAAAGTCACAAATAACATGGCTTGCAGGCAAACCAAAATGCACAGCATTTCCATTCACAGTAATTTGCAGGTTATGTAATTTACCCTTTTGGCTCTATGCTAGATGTACCTCTGCTATTAGCTGTCCCAGATAGCACACCAAGATGTAGTTGGCCAATTCTAAAGAAAGATAGCTCAGTGGAAGAACAGGAAATGTTTTTGAATATTTTTTCACCTGGGGTAACTTACATATGGGAAAATGTACCTGAAGTATGCAATTCGAAGAGCTGTGTATTGGTTACTTTTTTTCGTTGCTGAGACAAACACCTGACACCCAAAATTAGGGAAGAAAAGGTTTATTTAGCTCACAGTTTCTGGAGATTTCAGTCCATAATCAGCTGGCTCTGAGGCAAGATGGCATGGCACTGGGGCAGCACTTCAAGGTAGCAGTCAGAGCAAAAGAGGGCCAAAACGCAAGCCTCTTCTCTACCCTCCGATTGTACACCGGCCACCACCACCCCTTTCAGGGTGGGTGTAACACTCACAAAATGTCCTCACCCTCCTTTGCACAGGATGAGAATATTTACAATGTAAGAACCCTGGCTTCCTGCTGAGTCTCTCAGTTAAACTTCTAAACTGCTCAAGTTGACACAATGTATTAACCATAAGAAGCTGTGACACATGTCCACTGGATAGGTCCATACAGTCAACATCCACATTTCCATTGCCCTACAGTGGAATTTCATGCCTCAATCTTCTCTCATCCTCATCAAGGCCATCACTGTTCAGATCATTTTCATTTTCTTCTTGGATGAATTTTACCTGTCTGAAAACATAAAAGAAATCATACGATATGTATTCTTTTATATCTGTGATTTTGGCCGGTTAAGTTTTTGAGATTCATCCACATTATTGCATAGATTAGTAATTTCTTCCCTCCCATTGTGGAGTATTGTGCCATATGACTGCACCATCGTCATGTATGCCTGCTAACTGCTCACTTACGGTCAGCATATAAACTGCAAATCTCAAGCCAGCCTCCTTATGTGATCTACACCTCCTCTTTCAATATTTTGCATTAAATGTCTAAGCATTAAAATGACATCAAAAGGCTACCATTTTGACTGATAATGTGCTTCACTACTTTGGTTTTTCTACTAGTGACTAACTTCAGATTGTCTCTTGATCGCTTTAATGAATCTACAATTATTAGCTTTCTGTTACTGTGACAAAATTCCTGAAGGGAGAAAAAAACAAGGTAAAGGAGGAAAGTTTTATTTTAGCTCAGTTTCAGAGGTGGTTTCATTGCTTTGGGCCTGAGATGACAGAGAACATCACAGTAGTGGGAACTTGTGGCAGAGGAGGCACTAATTCATTCATGAGAATCACAATCCCCTTCAAGTCTTTAAAGGGACATTCTAGATCAAACTACAGTAAGATTTTTGAAACTAGAGACAGTATTTTCAGACAAAGAGATTTGCGTTTCAAAGGCCTGTATAATCAGAAGCAAACCAAGGTTCCTAAAGACCAGAAGCATGAAATTTATACAATTATCCACAGATCTGGAAAAAATGCTTCCCAAAAGAAAGACATATTGAGGGAGGAAAAGGAAAGTTATTTAGAACTGTGTAAAAAGCTCTGAGGAAGGAATTACACTGGTCCCTGAGCAAGTCTGGCTAGGCGGAACCCTCTGATAAGCTTGAGGGTCTGAGAGCAATTGAGGGCTGTCTTACTCCTTACATTGCTCATAAAAGTGGTGTATCTTGAGGTGGCCTGCCACTCTGACAGAGCAGCCTGTCCATGCAGAGCCTTGGGTGGGAATACTGGAAAGCTTTTGGTCTAGCACCAATGTCGTGAAAGAAATTAGCCCAATGCCACAGTATTCCTTGTTCCCCCAGTACACTGCCAAGGAAGTGACCCAGAAGAGGTGCTGGACCAGAAAGACTCAGAGATGAAATTAAGGTATTAAATCACACATTTTACTAAATCAATTTAAAACACACATCAAGAAACAGGGGGAAGGAGATGGAGTAAGATAATGTACTTAGGAAAGAGTACAAGCAAACCAGAAGGCACACGACCTGAAACGCGGATAACGAAGTCAGCGCACATTAGTGCCCCATCAGCCTTCCCTGCTGATGTGGCAGCTATAAGAGCCAAAGGTGAGTAAAGAGCCCCAAGGGACAGATGTGTGTGGGACCAAGACAGATCCTTGTTCTATAGGAGAAACCCTGGTATCCTCTATACCTGGCTAGAGCTATGGTGCACCAAGTAGACTCGGGCTGCTGTGGATTTTGTGGAATAGAGGATATTCGAGGCAATAATGAGTGTTACCAGTGGGTGGCTAATTCCAGACATAAATATCGATTACCTCACCTGCCTCATGTGTGTTGAGTGTGTGTAATGAGGACCAGGTGCCTTTGTTCTCATGTATGTTTAGTACTTTATGAAAATTTGGTGTCTCTTAGTTCTTCTGTCTCTCCCTATCTGTGTCCAGCACTCATAAGCCCTTTTTACTTTATCAATGCTTAACATGTCTTACAACTAACTTCCTTATCTATATTTAACACATCTTATGAGTATTATTATCCCATTTCTACTTTTTTATAGCAGAATTGAATATTCTCAGATATTAGAGCACATATGCATTCACCCAGTGTGCCCTCTCCTAGAACATATACAAAACATAAGGTCACAAATAATGGAATGGGCAGGAAACAAGAAGACACATTCACCTGAGAGAACAGTGACCAGAGACCAAATGGGAACCGGGACAGCTCAGCAAAAGACAGTTGGAAGATTGAAATCCAGAGCCCCTTAAGAAAGGCTGTCAAGCTTAGAAGCAACCTGGGGATAATGAGAGGAGGGGAATCCTTTGAATTAGCTGAGAAAACCGTGCTATGGCTGAGTTCATCCTGCACGGCTGGGAAGAGTGGGGACCCCAAGTCTATGCTGTCCGAAATGGCGGATGGTTTATCTGATGCCATAGATACAAGTAGAAAGTTTTTACCATTTCAGAAAGTTCTGGAGGACAGCACACTGTGCTGGATACAAACTGGGTCATAGAAAATGAATGTCACATCCCTGGAATATCCAAATTTATGGACAGCTGTTACTCTTTGCTATAGTCACCATTACTGGAGCATCATCAAATTTACTTTTATTTATTTATTTATTTTTTTAAAACAGAACCTGGACTTTAACTCAGGGCTCTCACACTGAGTTACAAGAGCTAGTAACTTTTTTTTTATTTTTTGAGACATATTACTAAGTTGTCCAAGCTGGGCCTGAACTCACACTCCTACCTCAGCCAACACTCCCTATCCCAAGTACTAAAGTTAGGTGATTCTTTTGTTTGTTTATTCATTGGTCTGTTTTTGTTTTACTTAGCTGGATGCAGTGGCACGTGTGTGTGATGAAAACTCTGGGAAGCTGAGGCAGGACTGTGAGTGTGAGCCCAATTTGAGCAACTTAATAACTTAGAGAGAGCCTACCTCAAAATAAAAATGGGTGGGGGATACAATGAAGTGGAAAGGCCCTAGGTTAAATCCTCAGTACAGCAAAAAAAAAATTTTTTTTCTTTAGGCAAATGTCCTGCCACTCAGCTATACCTCCCAGCCCCCAGCCTAGAAATATTCTTATTCAGTCAGTGGCTTTCATTTAATTTTCTCAGCGTTCAGTGGCCTACATTTTCCAAATAGCTCACTGTTAGAAATGGATTCATTAGATAGAATAGAATGAAACTAACACTGACTGCGTAAAGAGAACATGGTATCATTTGTTAGATAAGTTTATATCTCAGGGAAAATGTAAGGACTTTAGATTTTTGCTGAGTGAGAAGAGAATCACTGGTGGCTTTAAACAGGGAAGGGACATGATCTGATACATTCTTTAAGAGGCTCACTCTGGTTGCTAAGTGAAGTAATTGTAATGGTACAAGGTTGACATGGGGAGACCATTTATTGCTCTAATCCAGGCAGAATGATGGCAGCTGCTTGGCCCAAAGTTATGATAATAGAGCAGTTTTAAAGTATTCATCTTCTGACCAGATGAGAGAGCTGGAGTACTGCTGATGGACTGCAGTTAAGGCATGAGAGGGAAAGAAGAACAAAGGAGGAGTCCAAGTGCTTTGGCCTAGGCAACTGGAAGAAGGGCACTTCCAATTATTGAATCAGGAAGTCCTGCAAAAGAATCAGGGTTGGCAGCCGGGCGTGGTGGCTCACGCCTGTAATCCCAGCACTTGGGAGGCTGAGACAGGCGGATCGTTGTGAGTTCGAGACCAGCCTGGGCTACGAAGTGAGCTCAAGGCCAGTCTGAATGGCACAGTGAGACCCTGTCTCAAAAAAACAGGGCTGGGGATCTAGCTCAGCAGTCTAAGTGCCTGCCCGGCAAGCGCAAGGTCATGAGTTCAATCCCCAGTGCTGCAAAAAAAAAAAAAGAATCAGGGTTGGCAAGAGTATTTCAGAACTTGCCACATTTGGGATGAGTGATTCATCACCCAAGTAATGTCTCCAAATGCACTTGAGAAAGTAGGACTGGAGATATGTAAAATTGTAGATAGATGGCATTGGCCAAGAGACTTGGATGAAATTGTTTAGGGAATGAGTGAGTGATTGAAGCTAGAAAAGAAAGGTGCTCTTCAGACTGATCACTGAGACATGCCAATATTTAGAGGTGGTATCAGCCTAGAAGACTGAAGAGAAGCAGTCAGGAAAGCTTATTAACCAGGATCATGGGGTCCAAGTGAAGATAGTGAATGAATAAATAATAAACTGAGTTTGATAGGTGACATAAGATGGCACCACAATTTGATCTTTGAGTCTGGAAGCACAAAGGTCATCAGGGTCTAGAAGGATGAATTTTGGAGAATGATGGACTGAGACCCTAACTGGAATGTGTCTGCTTATCTCTGTGAAGAATACGAATACAAAGGATTTAGCATGTTGTTATTGATTTGAGTGGACCAAGTGAAACAAATCTATTGAGAGAAATGTACTTTTGGAAGATAGGACAAGAACAACTGAAAACTAGGCAAGAAATATAACTAGTGAATCGGGAATCTCAAGGTACAAACTCATGCTGAAAAAGATATCAGCTATAAAGCTGTGAGAACATCAAGATTATTCATGCTAATGTTAAGTGAATCTCCTCTTGTTAACTTTAATTCTGTGGCATTAAATCTCTTGAATTTTCAGATTTATTCATAAATTGTAGTTCATGTCTTAAGAGGATTCAGATTAATTAGACTAATATAAAATGTTGTTGGGTTTTATCTTAATAAACATTTTATAAGCAAATACACAATTGAGGGCTGGTAATTTAGCTCAGTGACCTAAGTGCCTGCCTGGCAAGCATGAGGTCATGAGTTCAATCCCTGGTACAAAAAAAAAACAAAAAAAAAACCGTAATTGAAAGCCTATCCTTACCACTTCATCAGAGGTAATCTTTTCTAACCAGTTCTGGGTTTAATTCTTCTTTATATAATAAGCTTACATATTTCTTTAAAAATTTATCATGTAAGATATTATCATTTAAAATATCCAAGGCCATTCAAGAGATTGCCAAAAAAGGATCAGAATTTAATTGATTTATTGCTCTTTTTCTCCACTCCTCCAAAAATGTTAGTGACAATTACTTTAGTTCTTTTATAGGTTACCTCCATAATATACTTTAAGTTCTTTTTCATTAACTCCAGCCATTCTTTCTTGACTTGACTTTAATAGATAAACATATTTGGACTTTGTGTCATGTGGCTCTTAAGTGTCTCCCAAAGGCACATACGCTGAAGGTTTTTTTTTTTTTTACCACCTATGGTGTTACTGCAAACTACAGGACCTACAGGAGGTGGAACCTGTTGGAAGGAAGTTAGGTAATTGGGACTTCCATTATTGGCACCCCAGCTTCTTCCAGTCTGTCTCCTTGTTTCCCAGCTGCCATAAAGCAAACAGGCTTTTTCTGTCATGCACTTTTTCTGCCATGAGGCACTCTGCCACCACAGGCCCAAAGAAACAGAGCCAACTGACCATAGACCAAAACGTCTGAAACCATGAGCCAAAAGAAATCTTTCCTCCTTTTGATTTATTTCAGTTAATAAACTATCACTAAGAGTCCACCATAAAATAAAGAAATATAGACTACATTAGAGCAAAAACTGCTAATTATCTTCTAATATCCAGATTTTTAGTAGCAGAATCTCAATTTACATTTTGGCACATTTCCCTCCAGATAAAAGACCACATCTCTCACTGTTCCTTAAAGCTATGTTGGCAGTGTAATTAAGTTCTCACCATGAGATGGAAGTAGAACTGTCATGCAGAACACCTGAGAAACCATCCCAAAATGGAAGGAAGTTTTTGATTCTTTCTTCCTTCCTGCTACTTGGTACAAGGATGTGATATTTCTGAGCTGTCACAAACACACTGAACAAAGAAGGAAAAGAAACAGAAAGCTGGATGAGCCTCTGCCCAAAGGCCAACAAGAATTTTATACCACCCTTTACAGGAAAATGAATATGCTGCTAATATGTAAGCCCTTACTTTTGTAATTTTAATTACTTGGAAACTAATCTGATCTTCACTAATTTACAAAAGTCTAGACTCTTTCCATCACTGTACAGGATTCAAGGCATAAAAATGTCTCTGCCCTTATTGTTGGATTGTCACCTGCTCATGTTCCTTTCGGCATTCTTTGAACTTGGGGTCAACACCAAAGTTTCACAGTCTCTTGTAGCAGCACTGATTCATTGAAAGAGAATGCAGTCTGCAGTCATACAGTCTTAGAGTCAATCCTAGCTCTGTCTCTCCATAAACCTTGTTGTGCCTGACTTCTTCCATCAGTGGTCCTGAGAAATCCTACTTGCAGGCCTGTTAGGGAGCGGAAAGGAGATGAGCCGGAGACTCGCACAGAGAAGCTACTGACACACGATATGTAAATGCTTCTTCCTGTTCCTTTGGGTGTCTCATGGGAGCTCAGGTCAAAAATGAATTACCTTGTGATGTCCTTGATTATCTCATGGAATCTCATGGAATCCACAGAAAACGCAAGGCATCCTGATTTAGAAGCATCTGAGCCACAGTACAAATTCCAGGAAGGCAGGGACTGTCTTATTTAACGCCATGTCCCTATTGTCTAGAAACAGTGGGAGCTCACAGATGAGAGAATAAAACATCATAAGTCCCTGGCTCCAATGCTCAGAATCAACATTATCATAATGTCACTCAGACTGAGTACAGACCCATGTCACTTGTGGTGGCCAATCAGACTGTGTGAGCATCTCCTGAGGCAGCGACAGGCCAGCCTCTAAAACCCCTACAGTTGTTTCAGGAGTCCTTGAACTCTGCAACCTAAAAGAAGTGACATCATACTTCATGATCATTAATAAGCAGCAGGCAATGGAATGCAAGGGAAAGTCGCGACCTGGCAAAATAGAAGCAACTGCAGGCAATCAATGTTTGTTTATAATAATAAAATATTTTTTTTTCTGTTCTTGGGGAGAGTGTGATTAGATGGTGAACTCTGGCAGGACCCTGATTTACTTACTCTGTTAAGAACTTTCTTCTCCCTGCTCCAGAACTCATAGGAGTTAATTATTGAAAATTGCTATGAGACACTTTACAAAATTGAATGGCCCTCTAGTGATTCCAGCAGATGCCTTGGGAGAGAAGCAACATCTCCTCTCCTGACTATTTTTATATTTTAAAAGGTTTAACTGAAGCACCAACAATCCCCCTGGAAATTCCCTCCTGATGTCTATAAAATAAGCAGGAAACACGTATGACCATCTCAGACTTCAGATACTCATTTTGAGAAACAGGTGCAAGCACCATGTCCCACATAGCCAAGGCAGGTGTCCATGTTGATCCACCAACAATTTTCAGAAAGCAGGCTTTGCAGAGCAGATAAATTTAGTATGAGTAAAAAGATCTGGAGCACAAACCATAAGACGATGTAAGATAAAGGAAAGCATATGGCATCTCTTCCCTGGCAGGGCAGTTTTCATCAGGGCTGAGCCCCCTTTGCCCTAAGAAAGAATGAGGTCCCCTGTGTAATGATGCAGCTTTCTTCCCAGCTTTGCTCTATCTTCCTGGTCTTCTGTTGATCTTCAGAACTCTATAGCTAAATGAATGAAAGACAGACACATGTTACAACATGGATGAACATCATCCTAACTGAAAAAAGCCAGTCACATATTATATGGTCCCATTTATGTGAAATTTCTAGACCTAGACAAACCTAGAGGGACAGAAAATGGATTAGACGTTGCTGAGGGCTGGGTTAGGAGGATGTGGAATGAAGAGTGATAGTCAAAGGCATTAGGGCTTCTTTCTTGAGGTGATGTAAATGCTCTAAAGTTGACTGTGGTGATGTTTGCACAACTCCAAAGATGCCAAACCACTGAATTTGTACACTTCGGTTTATAATATGTGAATTATATCTCAATAAAGCCCTTACAATAACTTTATGGCTTGATATAAATCACATCATGCTTTATGTAAAAATTTACATAATTTTTACTGTGATTCTATTCTAGAAGGAGACACTCTGTGGGTGGGCTGGGCGGGTTAATATATTTAACTGACATAATTCAGGGTTTTCCAATGGGTACTCCAGAGAATAGTAAGTCTTTAAGGTTAATAGATGTGATGACAATTTTTATTAAGACGGTGCCACAGTTAAGGAAATTTGGAAATGTCAGTTAACAAATATAACTCTTTACTGTTGGAGTGGTCAGAGCTTTAATAGGCAGACCTGCACTGTGAATTGGCAAGAGGCGAGGAGAGCATGCGTGGTTTAAGAATCAGTTTAATCCAGAAGCCTTTAATCACAGAGGGCAGTGCAGAATCAGCCTTCTGCGACACATGAGCAGATAAGCATGGTGTTTGTCCCAGTCTCAGCAAACCCTGGCAACAAAGTCATCATACAAAATTAATCACACAACTAACACTTTCATTTACAGATCTGTTTTTGAAAGTTCAATGACAACCATTGTTTCTGCTTTCTAAATGTTTGTCATTCTGTATTTAATAGTTAAAAACAGTATAATTTAGAATAGAAATTCTCCTCTTTTCTAAGTCATAAGATCTTCTCCGGTAAACCTCTGTCTGCTTCTGTGAAGTGGAATTTGTATGAATTTTCTCCTGAAATAGAAAGTCACTCGAAGAACACATAAAAATCCCCAGTAATCTTTTCATCCTTGGCCCTTGCGTCAAAGCATTCTCGTGAAATTCCACTTTCCACATTTCTCAGTAAAGATGTATTGGTGGGCCAAACTGGAAAGGTTTCAAGTTGCTCAGATTTCATTAATTTTATAAAATATGCCTTCAAGTATTATAATAATCGTTAAAATTAAATGGCACATTTGAAATTAGTGAGCAAATGCTTGGGGCATTCCTCTTCCTTGTTTCCCTGTTCCCCGCTTGCTGCAGTACAGAAAGCTCAGCCAGCCTGGCTGGAATCTCTCTCCTGTCACTGCCTCATGGCTTGAGTTCCAATGCCCAGACTCATTTCCAAACAGAAATGCAAGATGGAAAGGAAGAGTTGGGCATGGTAGAAAGTGCCCGTAGTCCCAGCCTCTTGGGAGGCTGAGGCAGGAGGAATACTTGAGGCCAGGATTTCAAGACCAGCCTGGAAAATAGAAGAGGGAGGGGGAAGGAGAGAGGGATGAAACGAATAATTGCTGAGCATAATAACTAGATAGCTAGAATCTGAAGAAATTCTAGGCGAAGAGGGCTCCAAGCAGAGAACCACTTGGATACTCCACTCAGTATGACTCCCATCGGTAGCTCCACTTGGTAGCTAATGGCAAGAATCATTGCATGGAGCTTTCCAGTTTGCAAAGCACTGTCATGTGCAGTTATCTCTCCCCTTCTAACAGCAGTGAGAGGTGTCTCCTTTCTCTTCATTCAACAGATGCCAGAAGTGGAGAAATTAAGAACCAAGTCAGAGATTCTCAGAGCATTGTGGAATACTGATTTGACTCCAAGGCTTCTGAATTCAAAACCTGTTCTTTTTCCACCTCTACCAACTCTTAGAAAAGCAGCCTGGGAAGAAGTACTTGAAGGATAGAAAGTTTATTTTTGACCCTTTGCTCAACATTATTTTTTTTTGTCTTACCTTAAGGCATACAGGAACAAAATGATTAAGCAAATATATTAGTCACTTGCGATTTTCTTAGGAAATGATCCCCAGTGTTAAAATAATGAGGTAGGCATCAAATGTTTTACTTGGTATTTTTTTTTCTTCTTCAGTTCTACAAATATTTATCTTGCAGTTAGGTCAGGGTCTTAAGAAAGAGGTCCATAGCAGTTATTTACAAAGAATAACAATAAACATATTTCCTAACACCATGTCTGTATTTCCTAACCCCAAATCTGTACTTCTAAGCTTTACACTGGAACAGGAAGCAATGTGAAAGACAATTCTAAATCCTATATTATGTATTAACTTAGTTCTGTAGTCAATACCCATTATAAGCACCTAGTATGTATTACACAACAATGCCACAGGCTAAGCATTCAATAAATGAAGACCTGCATCTACTTTGTAGAGCCTACCGTTAAATATAGTAATGCTTATAGGCAAACATAGCACAGTGTGGTAAATAATAAGGAAAAGAAAGAACAGAAGGGCATAGGGGTATGTTCTAGACTTAGAGAGTGGGGAGATTTTCTTGGGGAGGTGACATGCAGATTGGAAGACAGTGGGCAGACAGTGACATCAGAGCCAGAGGCAAGGATCCTAACCCTAACTTTGCATTCTGGTCACCTGGAGAGCTTTTTAAACTGCTGCTTCTAGCTGCCATCCAAACCAATTCATCTGAATCTCCATGGCTAAGGCCCATCCAGTCAGTTATTTTTATAACTTCCCAGTTGAGTCTAACATGTGGGCAAATAGATGATTCTGAAGAGTCTGAGTATTGCTAGCTTTTCTCTGCAGCTGGGAGAAAAGTATTTTTGTGGAATTTCTGTTCTCGAAAGAGAATTATTCTTCTTTGGCCCATTGAGGGTAACTTTCTTTTACAGATGCACAGCAACGTGTGTCCCTTCCAGGAGAAAATACTAAGAGCTGCTCATTTTATGTTCTCTTCCTCCACCTGAGTGATCCCTGAAGACTCATCTTGAGATGGTAGCACCCTAAAATAGAGTGAACAATGAGATCAAAGCAGCCCCTAGTGCTGAACCATCACACAAAGAGCACTTACCTTTCAGAGTCACTCAGAATATTTGCTGTTTTAAATCTCTAAGATTTTATGGTCTTTCTTAAGAAGCCATTAGAGAGACCAGAAAAACAACCGAAAAGTAAATGAGTGGATGGTGGCCCAGTGGCTAGAGGATTTGTTGTCTACAGGTGGAGTGAGTAAATCAATCAATCAATCAATCAATCCATGGAGGATTATGTGACCAGGTCTCTTACTCTCCAGTAAGAGAATATTAAATACGAAGAGGAGGGATGATTGTATTTGAACTGAAATGGAGGCACTGTTATGAACTCATACATAATAGACAGAGAATGAATATTGGTGTTTCTACGTTCTATCAGAGTTTCATTCACTGAGAGCTCCTGGAAGCAGCAGTGGACCAATAGCCGTTAAGAATTCCAAGCATACAGACTTCTAAACTGTGTTGTCCACTAACTGAAGAACTCTCAGAGAAAAGACTGATTTCAGGGCTGTGACAACAAAAGCGCAGTTTGCTTTTACTTTTAAGTCAGAAAGAATTTAATGGCAGGAAGTAATGAAGTATTCAAAAATTGAAACGGGGAGGTCAGGATACAGAAGCCAGCCTGAATCAAGACAAATCTGGAACTATTTAAACATTAAAATAAATAGTGATAAGAACTGATTGAAATCACTGAAGAAAATGCTATTGAGTTGATGCAGATTTAAGAAAACAAAGAGGGGAAAGCAAAGTAACACGACAGCTATTTATAGTAACATCACAGCCATTGAATGTAGAATAATAGAAACTCAAAATCACCATTTGACACAAATCATTCAGGAAAGGAACAATGAATGCTAAAATTTATTGGCAAAAGTTAGAAAACAAATGGAACATTTATATAGTCTCAAAGTATCATGTCACATAAGACATATTCATTATAAAGGGAAAAGAATAACTCCAATGACATAAGCCGGCCAAAACCACCTATTTGAGGTGTACCATCAAATGTAATACCATCAAATTAAAATGTTGTGGCCTCTGATAGTATGCTATAATTTAGCATTATTTTGTATATCCATGTAGAATCTGATTCTATGAGGGAATAGCAAGCTACACAAAATGAAGGAACATCCTACCAAATAACTTTCCTATTATCTTAATAAACAGTATAGTCGTGAAAGTCAAAGGACTATGAAACTGTTCTGAATTGAAAGAAATTGAAGAGGTATGGCAACCAAAGGCAACATATATTGCTGTGTGTGAGAACATTTTGCTAGGAAGGACATTATTGGGACCATCAGTGGAACCTGAAAGGGATTTTTGAGTGATGCCTAGGCATGTATACACTACAAATGATTTATCGAAGAATTATTTTTCACTTAGTCATTTAGTCATTTATAAATGGGTATCCAGAGTATATGCCGACAGAGTATGCCTCAGAAGCCATTAAGTTCAAAATAGAAAAGGAAAAAAGAGCCTAGGACTTGAGCTTTTGTGTCACACTTATCACAGGTAAATTCCTTTAGCCAGAAGAGTATCAAAAGTTTTTTAAATCATCCTCAAAAGAGGCTACATACTACATTTGTTACCCTAAGTAGTCTGTAAACAATAGAAAATTATCTAAACAATGGTATTCAATCACTCATTTATGGTGGATATTTAAGTTGTTTTAAATGGTTTTTATTAGTACATGTTTGCAGTACATAATGTTTACATTCCTTGTGTGGAGTTGGTACATTTTGTAATACATTTTAATTTATGCTTTCATCCCCTATCCCTTCCCTCCTTCTCCCTTCCCTCCATCTTTTGGTTCCCTTCCCATTTGAGAAAAATCTATTTCCCTACTTCCTATTATCTTTTATTTTGCTGTTTATTTATAATTTGGTTTCTTATGTAAGACACACCATGTGATAGTTAAGTTTGTACATCTGATTTATTTCACTTAACATTTTGGTCTCAAAGTGCACTCATTTTCCTACAAATACTCAAGTTTATTCTTCTTTATGGCAGAGTAGTATTCCATTACGTGTAAATACCACGTGGTCTTTGTTCAATTGCTGATGGACACATAGGCTACTTTCAAGATTTAGCTTTAAGAATTGTGCTCGCATAAACATGGGTATACAGTTATCACTGTAGTATGATGTCTTTAATTGTTTTGGGAAGATGCCTAGAAGGGGAATAGCTGGCTCAAATGGAATTTCTGGTTTTAGCTCTTTGAAGAATCTCCATACTATGTCCATGCTGGTTGTACTAGTTTGCATTCTCACTCACAATGTGGCCTCACTGCTGCCCTGCAGCCTCGCCAGCATTTGTTATTCTTTGATTTCTCAATGATAGCCATTCTTTCTGGAGTAAGATGGGATTCTCAGTTTTGTTTCAATTTGTGCCTCTCTAACGGCTGGTAACTTTGAGCATTTTTTTTCATGTTATCTATTGGCCATTTGTAATTCTTCTTCTGTGAAGTGTCTATTCATTTTTTCTTGCCCATTTTTTGATTGGTTCTTTTATTTTGAGGAGTCTAATCTTTTTTTTTTTTTTTTTTTTTTTTTTTTTTTTTTTTTTTGCGGCACCGGGGATTGAACTCACGACCTTGCACTTGGCCGGGGCAGGCACTTAGACCACTGAGCTAGATCCTCAGCCCTGAGGAGTCTAATCTTTTCAGTTCTTTATATATTCTAAATATTAGTCTTCTGTCTGAAGAATAGCTGGCAAAACATTTTTCCCATTCTGTGTGTTTCCCTTTTACTCAGTCTTTTTTTATTTTGTTTTGTGTTTTAGGTTTGTTTGCTTGCTTGCTTTGCTCTGCAGAAACTTTTAAATTTGATATGGTCTCATTTGTTGATTCTTGGTACTATTTCTTGTGCAACCAGGACTCTATTCAGAAAGTCCTTGCCTGCACCTATGACTTCAAGAATTTTTACCCATTTTATCTTTCAGCAAGCAAGGTGCTATTGTTTTAGCATTAGGTTCTTTCATCCATTTTTATTTTAATTTAGTACATGGTGAGAGATATGATCTAGAGTCAATCTTCTGCATGTGGAAAACCAATTTTCCCAATAATTTATTAAAGAGGCAATCTCTACTCCAGCGTACATTTTGACACCTTTGTCAAAGATGAAATAGTCAAATGTACTTAGGTTGTTTCTGCTGTTCTGTTCTGTTCCATTGATCCTTGTGTTCTGCTCCATTGATCCTTGTGTCTGTTTTTGTGTTAGTATCATACTGTTTTTTATCACTATAGCTTTGCAATAATTTCATTTCCAGGAATGTAATGCCTCCTGCTTTGCTGCCATTACCCAGGATTGCTTTTGCTATTCTGGATCTCTTTTGGTTCCATATGAATTTGAAAATTATTTTCCTCAGTTTTGTGAAGAATACTATTGGTAGTTTGATTGTGATTACATTAAATCTGTATATCAATTTTGGAAATATGACCATTTTGACTATATTGGTTTTGACTATCCAGGAATAAGGGATATCTTTCCATTTTCTGATGTCCTCTTTAATTTTCTTTTTCAGTGTATTGCAGTTTTTCTTGTAGACCTCCTTCACTTCTTTTGTCAGGTGAATTCCTAAGTATTTGATTTTCCTTGATGCTAATATGAATGGCATTTTTAAAATTTCTTTCTCAGTGAGTTTATTATTAGTGTATATGAACACTATTGATTTTGTATGTAGCATCCTGCTACGTTACTGAATTTGTTATTAAGTTTAAGGGTCTTTTGGGTTTTTTTTTTTGTATCTTCTATGTAGAGGGTCATGCCACCTTCCAATAATTATAATTTCACTTCTTCCTTTCCTATACATATCCCTGTTATTTTTTTTATTCTTGCCTAATAGTGAAGTAAATGAGTTCTACTTCCAATTCATATGAAATATTCATACTGAATGTCTACTCGTCCTAGGGACTAAAGACCAATCTAGACTCTACTTTCCCTGAAAAAGGAGTATAATGCATGGAGAAAAGGAGTTCCTGCCCTAGTCTAACTTGTAATCATACTGAAAAAAATCAAGTCATCAGTATATCCATCATGTCATCTAAATCATACAACTTTCATAAAAAGAAAAAAAATCACAGGTTCTACATATTTCACAAAACCTTTTTTACTTATCTTGAAATTGAATGATTTTGTGGGCTCTGTAAATATATTATACACATTGAACCCCCCCCAAATGTGAAATTAGAGGGAAAGTGAGACAAGAGACTACTGGGTAGATGATTAAAGTATGATATATGTGCCTGTGCAAGTCTGCCAAAATGAAATCCATTCATCTGTATAACCAATATGCACTAATACAAAATGTGAGGAAAGAAAAAAAAAAAGAAGTTTTACTCCTAAACAGTAAAACACACAAATAAAAAATAACTATTATTTTTAAAGCAGCAGAGATAGTCAAGTAAGTCGTAAAATAAGTTTCCACTTATGTAAATAAATTGCCATATTTTCTTTATCTTAAAATTTTGGGCTGTTTAAAATCAGGCATTACGAACACTTCCATGGCCATCTCTAGCTGCATTAGTTTGCAAGGGCTGCCGTGACAAAGTACCATGGATGGGGTGGTTCAGACAAGTTTATTTTCTCACAGTTCTGGAGTCTAGAAGTCTAAGATCAAGGTGCTGTTAGGACTGACTTCTTCTGTGATCTCATTTGCTGATTTACATATGACTGTCTTCTCCTCTCTTTGTCTTCACATTATCTCTGTGTTTGTCCATACCCTCATCTCCTGTTACAAGCACAGCAGTCATATTGGATTAGCCCATTCCAATAATCTTTTATAAAGGTAATGAGGATCAAATACCCAAAGAAATTAATCAGGAGGAGCAAAAATAGCAGAAACAACAGAAACGATAAACAGACCCACAAATAACAGAGATACAGGAATTATTAGACCCAAACTTGAAAATGTATGCCAGTACTGAAAACATAAAAAATGAGCCAGCATTTTTTAAAAAGAACTAAGTTTATAATAATAAACAAAATAATAATAAAAAGAACTAAGTTGAATGTCTAGAAATGAAAGCAGTAACTCAAATTCAAAACTTAACGCACGAATTTAACAGCATGAGACATAGCAAAGATTAAGAAGCATAAACTATATAGTAAGGTATGGTGCTGTGTGCCTATAATTCCAGCACTCTGGAAGGCTGAGGCAGCAGGATTTCAAATTTGACCCAGCCTGAGCAACTCAATCATTTAACAAGATCCTCAAAAAAATAATTTAAAAAGCACTGGGGATGTTGTTCAGCGTAAACACTCTGGGTTCAACCCCCAGTGATGAAAAAAAACTGTTGAAGCATAGACTATAGATAACAAGATCTAGCATATGTTTTATAAAAGTGATATTTTCAATGGATTGAAAGAAAATAGCTGGACAACTCACTCGGGACCCTTTCTGTCTCTCTTGCAGACAGAAACTTTCTTTCTCTCAATAAATACATTCTGCTCATAACCTCCGCTGTTCCTAAAATTCATTCTTTGATTTTAGAAAACACGAACTCATGCAGAACATCTGGTAGGTTGGGAGTTTCGTTCCCCTATATCATTTGGAGGTCTTCCACTGAAATCTTTGGACAGAGGTAAGAGTTGGCTTTTGTTTCAGACTCTGGACTGGGACTCGTTTAGGTAACAAAGTTTTATGCTTCAAATTTTGCTTTGTCTCTGCCAGTTGCTTTTAATTACTTGTGATAATTGCTTGTGATCTGTTTTTGCCCATTGTTTTTAATTGACTTGTCTTTTATACTGTTTTATTAAAATAGTGATACATCTAAGTTAAAACATGGGAAGGTTATGATATTTCGTTAATGAGACATTTTTATAATTTTGTTCTTGTACATGTTGCATTTAAATTAGTGGCTAAATTTACTGGTACTCCTTGCTTGACTGTATTTAGACAATAGCACTAGAGAGAATAGTATTAGTAGACTTTAATACAAACTTCTGTAAAATGAGTCTTCTTAAATGAAATCTGACTAGGACTTAGAAAATATACATGCCTACTATAAAACTGGGGCTCCTTCCACCATTTAAATGGCATTAGGCTGGTGGCCAGCCTCGAAATCTTGGAAGACAGGTTTCACTGAGACAGACTGGCTTTGATCCTCCTCTACACTCTAGAGGAAATGTCAAGCCTGCTCTGCTTCAGTTTCCATTCTTTGGCTCCACTTATCATTTCTCCATTTTGTACTTTCCTTATAGAGGCATGTAAAATCAGAAAGGACTCTAAACTGTTCCAATCTTTTCCTCCTAAATTAAGCCCATAGAAAATGAGTATTCACTATCACCAAAAACAGGGAAGTCATCTTAGATGAGGGACACATACCCTGTCTCTGGGTCAGATGAGACATCGGAATTTTGGCCATTCAGGAGAACACACATAAAGGCCATGCCCCTTCTTAGTGTTCAGGGCACAGTCTCTTCTGGAGGTTGAACCTGAGACACAGTGGAAAGAACTGCTTTCTGGGTGACACTAGAAGGGGCTATTTCCAAAAGCAGCACACTTATGGGACCTAAACACATTTAGACTACGGAGGTTCTCCAACCTTTCAAGTTGTGACTTTTAAAACCTTTATTATAAATTTATAGAGCACTAGGTAATGATTTTGCTCAGGCTTTTAACTATCCCTTATAGAACCTTGACAAATGGTGGTCACTCTGCCAGCTAATTAATTGCTACTATAGCAGCTGCCACCCTTGAAAGGAGAGAACAGGTTCCCCCAGCATTTGTTTGGTGAATCCCCATTTAAGCCAGTGGCCAATGGAATCAATGGAATGTTGACCAGACAGACAGCTGGATTCCTTTCTGGAGACTACTGACCTTTGGTTATCTGGGCCAATAGAAACTGAGGACAACTGAGGGTTCCCAGCCAGGGTGACTCTCTGGTGGTTCCCCAAAGGTTCGTCAATGGACATTGGCTAGTGACTGTAGTAAATCTCCACTTACTATCATACTTATTTCTCTGCTAGTAGACTAGGAACTCTCCCTAAACTTTCCAGTGGATTTTTAGATTACTTAGATTACCCCTCCCTTCAGAGATTAAACTGAAGTAGCTTGCAACAGTTATTTACTTAGGTTTCACAGTAGCTAGTAGGAGAATGATTTGCATATGCTCCATATGTATGTTAATTAAGAGTAAATAGCCTTTTCTTTTCTGTGTGCCTAGAAGAGTGAAGTGCCTTTACTAACTTATAAAATGTGATTGCTAGATGATAATTAATAAGTTTAACCTATGAGCTTCAAAGATACAGAAATTTAAGTAAAACA
>RJWT010004104.1:0-21830 GCA_004365215.1 Cuniculus paca
ATTTTGTCAGGATCACTTGATGTCAAAGAAGATGCACAGGTAAGTTTTGAAAATGCTGACACCCTTTTCTTTCACAGGGACACCTGCGTATTCCCTGAAGGTGTGTAGACAGTGAATTCAGTGAAATATCTGGACTACTTCAGCTGACTACTTAGAAAATGCTGCTGATTCACTGATTCTCAAAAATTAAAATTCAATTTTCTCAGCTGTTATCTTGTAACAATCAATTGGCAAACAAAAGCCAAAAGCACAATTCATTTTATTTATAAGGACAATAAAACAGAAACATCATTCATCTATTTCCATTTCTGAACTCTCATGCCTGATTTGTCTCTATGCTCATTTTCATCCTCTATGGAAATTGTAACATCCATTTTAATCCCTGGTGTGAGAAACTCTGCTAAATTACTTTACTCTCTAGGGTCAGAGCATGTGAGATAAAATACTCCTAGAAAAGTGTATTTCTACCAGGAGAAGTCAAGCACTTAAAAAAATAAAAGGAAGAGGAGGGTTAGAGGAACATAGAGTAACAATTTTTTCAACAGAAACTATCAAAACCAAAGCATAAATAGTGTGGATTCCCTTCTGCAGGAGCATTATTATGACTTTCATTTGGGATTTTAAACTGTATTTAGATGGAAGAATTTGGAGAATACTGAGTTGTATTGATGCAAATATGAATCAAATAAAATTGAGATGACCGATAAGCTGTTACACTGATTTGATCATTATGCTCTACATACCTCTCTGAAAACTTCACAGTGGGCACTATAAATGTGTACAATGATTATATAGGGATTATAATTAAAATTACAAAAAACTGTATTTCTAAAGCCAGTACATTAAACTCATGTTTGGGTTCTATAAATATTCACCATGATTATATATCAATTATAAATAAAATTTTAAAAACTGTATCTCTAAAACCAATACATTAAACTCAATTTATTGCAGGCATCCTTTTATATTGGGAACAAATCTTTTTACATGATTGAACAATACAGATAATTGAAATTGAGTTCTTTGAGCATGAAAGTATCTTTGTATTCATTTGACATTTGGAGCTGGATATTCTCCTTAAATAAAACTAGAAATTCCTTTTCTTAAACTGAATCCTCTGAGTCCTATTAATTCTGTTCTATTTGATGGCTAAGCTGCCACAACTAGGAACAGCAATGATTTCACAACTTTACATACTATGAGGTGGCACATATATGAATAAGATAGTCTGCGCCTATTTTACAACTGATAAAGGGTTAGCAAGCTTTCACATATGGTAAATAAATACACCTGGAAATCAATACAAAACAAGCAGAAAAACAAATGGATTAGCACACTATACTCATAGAAATATGAATTACTGATAAATATACAATAAGATGCTTGATTTCACTAATAATTGCAAAGTGACAGTGGAAACAATGAAACATTATTTCATACTGGGAGTGGAGGGAGACAAGCAAACTAACGCATAATAATTTTACTCAGCAGGTAGGCAAAGAAGAACCCTTCTACCCCAGATTAAATATCTATCATTTTGGCATTTTGATAAACTAGTAAAATGAAGCTTTCTGGTCCTCGCTGGTAAACTGGGGGGAATATTTAAGCTATAGGATGGCCAAATATTAACTCCTAAAGAGATGCTGATTAGGCATGCTAAGCCACACTACACTGGAGGCACGGAATGTCTATGTCTTTGTGTTTCTATGGCTATAGTTGTTTCTTCTTAGGTTGCATATCCTAACAGTTAAAAAGAAGAAAATTACACAAAATGTGAGAATGAAAATAATTGCTCTCGCATGATCCTCTAAAAGAGCTACACCTCGGCTTTTCCTGACTCCTCCACCTCAGAAGGAACCACTTTGAGGCACTTGCTGCAGATTTCCAGGCAGTACATCAAGATGGACCAAGCTTGGGATTTTGGGGACAGCCAGTGCCATAAAGTGAGTCTGAGGTGAAAGCTTGACCAGGAAAAGCAAAACAAACAAAGATCATTTTTGAGAAATTTAAAATACAAAGAGTACTGTGAATAATTAAAGCATGTTCTTATACTTTCTGAAAAGACTAATAGACTGCCTTAAATATAGTATTTACCTCAGAGGTAGGAAGGAGAGGCATCTGTTCTATTAGTCCCTGCTACTTTTGTATCTTCAAATTATTTTATAATTCAAATATTTTATAAATCATTCTCAAAAGTGAACGATGGGCTGTGAAACAGGGCTCAGAAAAAACAATGTTCTGTCGCATGGCACAGAACTGACCAGAAGCCAGCTCGATCAATAGCATTAAGCGGAGAAGTCCTTCAGAAATTCCATGATCAAGTGCTTAACAGTCTACCGTAATAAATGTCAGCTGGAAAGCTGGTTTAGGCTGAGCCTTCTTCCACACCTTACCCCCATGAACACATCTCCATCTGCTTTAAGCCTGTGTGAGTTTAAAGGCGTGCAGTAGGTATGTTGGTATGCTGTATCTGTGCAAGGTTACCCTGGAAAAAAAAATAAGAGGGAACAGCAATGGGTCACAGATCTTGCTCCAATCACCTAGTGACCTGGTTCTATATGCAAGGGAGAGAGAGGAAATGTAAAACCTACAGAAAGCATTTTCATGAGGGATGCGCTGCAATCTGGAGTTTGGAGGAGGGCATTTTATTGTAGCAGCACGAAACCTTTGCAATTTGCACATTATGCATTAAAAGAGTTTCTGATATCAGATTATATAAATAGAAGCTTCTTTCTATTTTCTGAATCTCATCCAAAAAATTAGACACCACTTTATCATTATTTATCAGAAATGCTGAATTGCTGTTAAAAGCGCACCCGGAACAGGTGATCCAAGTGGAGAATAAACTTTTAAATTCTAGCTATACTTCTGCATGCATACTGCACACTAGGCCACAAAAAGATGACATTCCAAGAGTAATGAAATCAGAGTCAAGTATGCATATAAAAACCAAGGTCGCATCATGGCAGTGTTGATCGAGATCCTAAACCATAGGTGAGGAAGTTATGGAACAAATTCTCCTGAAAGACTTCAGAGGTAAGGTTTCAGAGCACAGCGTGAGTCAGTTAAATGAATGAGAAGTTCTGCTAAAGTGCCAAAAGGACCGCTAACAACCATGAGAGAATAATCCAAGGTTAACCAGAGATAGCGCAGAACAGCCAGCCAACCCCGCTGCCTCTGAGCAACCGTTTAAAAAGCTCATGCCGTCACCTTCAACGTGCTCATGTTTCCCTTCAATGCAGAGGGAAATGTAGTACCTCTTTAACAAGATACAAACCATGTATCTTGTGACACTGTAACCATGTGACACTTACCTACAGTTTGTCTCTTTCTGTGCCCCCATCTATTTCTACATACATTTAAATGTTCCAGTTAGACTGAGTTATGACTATAACTCCAAATATGACACAGAAGCAAAACGTATCATTCCAACATGTCCATAAAGAACTTATTCCGTCCTACTGAAATATGCTTCCTTCTCTTTGGTCGTAGGAAGGAAGTATGTCAATCTTCAATTTCCAGAATTTAAATTAACTGCCTATCATGAAGCCTTCCCTAATCCCTAGACATCACAAATAATTTTTTTTTTGCAATCTACATCATCCTAATCATACACACACCGTTGTAGACTTGGAACATTGTTAGGACTGTTCTCTGGCATTTGTGTATGTCAACTGCTTTGCATGAGGCAGTTTTAGGAAGAGCCCATATATTCTTCTTTCTTTGCCTCTTTAGTCCTTGTCATGCTCGGGCACAGAGAATCTACTTGGGAAGAGAAAAATGAGAAGTAAAAGAATGGAATGAAGGGAGGAATCTGTTCATCACTGAACACTCCAGAGACAAAATGAGTAGAATCCTATCTCACATTCTCTCTTTTTCAAGTCATCATTCCATATTGGTTCAGTAATTTATCAGTTTCATAAGTTTGTTTTTTTATTTTTTTTGTGGCACTGGGGATTGAACTTGCACTTGCCAGGCAGGTGAGTTTCTAAGGAAATTATTAGTGGACATTCTAGGTTTAGTCTTTGGGGATATTTCAAAAGTCTGAGCTTCAAATCATTGAATCACTAAGCCTCTTCAGCAGGAGCTTCACCACTGAGCAGAGAAAGACTCAGGATTGTGTCTCTGACTAGACAGTGTGACAGAACTGGAAGGGAACTGTGGCTCATTCCAGCTCAGGAATGACTACAGCACTATCCCCCACATAGCGGAGAATTAATTAAGCTTTTTGGCAGGTGGAATTAGGTGAAGTATTAGGTGTTATCAGAGGAAATGGGGCTGGACATGATTAATCTGAGGGGACTCTGAGATGATTCCAGTATCCTCAACACCAGCAATGACAAAACTCTTAGAGAGCAAGAGCCCAAACTGCAACCTCAAACCCACTTATTTATTGCAAAGTGCCAACACTGCAATTAAACCTGAATACTGAGATTTTGGTTTAGAAAAAAAAAAGTTATCCAATGCTTGGGTGCTGGAGCAACTTGGCTTGCATGCCAACAGAGAGGGCTCTGCATACCCACGATAGCACAGGTGCCACAGTTTGCCACCACTTCCCTACACCCAAAAATGGCTTTTTGATATTGTTTCTACAGATAAAGCATCCTTTCTTTAAAACAGTTTTTATCAGATATTGCCAAGGGATAATTCAGGTAGCCACTAGTAGTAAAGTAGAGGTGAAGAGAAAGTAACCAGCAGTATAATACAAACTACTGGAGACCTAAGTTGGCCCAAAGGGAAGTCTGGCTGGCATTTATAAGATGCTAGAGATGTCTTGATGTTTCAGCAACACCCTTGAAGCACAGTTAGTTGTAAAGAGTATGTTTGAGCCTTAAGTTCTAAGTCACAGTCCTGGTAGAAGTAGCAGCTGATCCAACATGATTTTGTGACACACCTGCACATTTCAAAAACAAAGAAAGACAACCTATAGAGGCTTGCCATACTTCTGTATTAGTTTAGTAATTTTAGTAAATAACTCCATGCTCATGAATGAAGTTATTAGAGGGCCTTAAAGGTTCCTCCACTTCTCCTTCACAAAGACATCTTTCAAAATCTTGAGTTCCTTATCTTTGCAGGGATGCTTGATCTTTGAGGTTCATCTATTCGACATGAAGTAATCAAATGGACATATACAACTACCTCTTGAACACTATTTTATTTCTCTATGTAATTACAGAATCATGCCCTCCACTAGATGTAGATATACCTTCCCTACAAGGTATAAGGGTGAGTAAAGTCCTGTTGAAGCCAGGAGTTACTGCACTGCCCAGACCTTCCACTCTGACCCTGAATGCACCCTAATCTTTGTTATGCCTTTCTTTGCAGCTAGCTATATATTTTCTGACATTCGGAGATTAACATTTGAACTCCACACCTAAGCAAATGCAATTTTTTCCTAACAATGGCATTACTTTTTATTTGTTCCCCTTGATGTGTACATTATGATCTTCCAATTATGTATCAGCTTCCTATCTTATTGCCCTATGAAATTTCCTTACTTTGTCTTTCTTCTACTTCAATCCACTGCTCTAAGAACCTTGAGTTAATCTTAGTTTTTTCTTCTGCATTATCCAGCCTGGAGTTTTTGTCCTCTCTTGGCCAATACTTCATGGATCTATCTTGACTCAGTGGGATTTTGTGTGCTTGAAACCATTGCATAAGGAAATCAGTCCATTGTGCCAGAAACCAAACACATCCCTGTGTAGTCCACTTGTCATATTTCTCCACACAACTTAATATTCTTTCCTAATTATATTACTCATCACCATCATTATGTCTCCCAGCCTTACCATTGACAAATCCATATGGGTGTTAAGGCAGGTTCTACCATGCCTGGGAGGAGCTATCTTACCTGGCAAAAATGTCTTGGCATAATTCCCTCACCTGATAGTAGCAATTCCCTTCTAACTGACAGAATATAGCAAAAGATGGGATGGCCTTTCTGTGATAAACATATAAAATGAGTTGGGTTTCAGTCTTTTTTGAGATTTCTTGCTCTTTTGGTTGCCTATTATGATTAAAGCCACTTCTCTATGAAAAAATTCATATGGCAAATAACAGAAGGGCTTCTAGTGAACCCCCAAGAAAGAACTGGGACCTTGAATTCAACAACAAAGTGAGGTTTTCCATAGCACATGAGTATCTAGAAGAGAAGCTTTCACCAGATGATCCTCAAAATGACCATAGTTCTGATTGACATCTTGACTGCAGCCTTGTGGGGAGGTCTAGAGCTAAGTCACTATAAGATGTCTGATGCACAGAAACTGCAATAATAAGCGTAATGTTAAGATGCTACACTTGGGGGTGATTTATTACACAGAAATAGATAAATAATATAATATTGTATGCCAGAAATAAACACTGTCTTAGTTCCCTTTTTCTCATTGCTGAGACAAAATATCCCAAAGTTAAGGGAGGAGAGGTTTATTTTGCCCACAGTTTCTAGAGGTTTCAGTCCATAATCAGCTGACTCCAAGGCAGGGTGATATGGCATACCAGCACTGCAGAGTAGAAATAGTTCATGGCAAGCAGAAGGTAGCAAAGCAAACAAAGATGACCACAGCTCTTTCTACCCCTAATATCTTATTCAGGTCACTTGAGGTGGGTAGCACTCAGAACCTTAATCCTAGTGCCCTTGAGCCTAGCATTGCATTGTGAACCAATCCCAGCATCACACACTCTCAATTCAGCCACCTCTGAAAAAGCCCTACCTATGACCACCTTTGGGGGACATCTAGACACAAGCTATAATACTATTAGTAAAGATCATACCAAGCTACCATAACATTTCTCATCAGTGGTAGCTGCAATGTTAGGTCTAGTTTTCTGGAGTATTTATTTGTTCTAAGAATCTTAATCATTGATTTTACACAAGTTATGTAACAAACTTGAGCTGCAGTTTGCTCAGTGCAAAACAGGAACAATAATGGCTACCCTTCAAGTTTCACATGAAGTTTAGAAATAATACATTCAAAAAATGTATTATCACTTAAGTACTGTGACACGTGCCTGTAGTCTAAGCTACTTGGGAAGCTGAGCCATGAAGATAATTTCAGTGTAGGAGTTTGAGACCAGCCCAGGCAACAAAGCAAGACTGAGACTGAAAAAAAAAAATTACTCAATTCGATAACAAATATAAACAGTGCTTTAGGAATCAGGAATGGAGTAGCAAATAATACAGACATGATTTTGCCTTGGGGCACTTAAGAAAAAACCCTAGGATATGTATATGAAGACTATCATGGTGCCTGGAACATAAAAGATTCAAAACAAATAATTTGTGTACTCATCTTCATACAGCATCTCTCGGCATCTACCCATCCACGCACTTTTCTTTGATTAAAGCAGGGAAATTTGCCCAGGATCCTTTGGATGGAACTTGGAGGTACAATTGTAGTGACTCATGACTAAAAGGGCAGGTTTTCTGGAGTATAATGAACTAAACTGAAAACAGCGTATCAGTAAGTGGCAAATCTCTACAACTTGAGAAGTTGGTACAATATAGTTTGAAAACTGAGTTTTCCCCAGTTTAATGCCCTTCTCTCTCCTCTGCTGGACCATGTCATCCTTGTGACAGTATTGTAGTTTTAATAAGGAACATTCTATGCAGTCTACCCTCAGGACAAGATTGGATAAATTCATTCCCATAACTGTCCTTTTAAACTTGATTGTTAAAAAAAGGCCACTGTTAAACATTGTGTTCCATTCTGACTTCATTGATCCATGATGAAAGAGAATCTTTAAGTTAGGACTCTACTGAAAAGGTGGTTACAAAGTTAAAAAAAAAATTCAAACCCAGTTTGTCCAGCTCAAATGAAATACTCTCCAATAAGCCTCCCAGCCTACTCTAATCTTCCTGTGATACTATTTCCTTCTACCTCAAACTTATACCACTTCAATTATTTTATAGATAATAGTTGATAGAATTCAAATCTTGCATAAAGCATGTTCAAATGACTTTAAAACATGTTTTAGAGGTAGTATAAAAATACAGTGCACACTTTCTCTAAATTTAAAACTGCCTCTATCTACACCAATGATATTTTGACTTTTATTGTGTTCCACCTTGATAATGCTTCACTGGTATGGAAGATGTTGATCAATGGACTTCAAAAGCAAGGGCTAGAGTAGCTCAGCTTCACCTGCCCTTTCTTCCCTCTTGATGACTTGTTGACTACAACCACCTCTCTGGTCACAGCCAAGGTTACCCAGGCAGTCCTGTTTCTTCATTCTCACTTGCATTCTTAACCTTGAGCATTCTTCTGTCAGCATCAGTCATCTGTTCTCTCTGTGGGAGTTCCTACAGGCTGCCATTTTCATAAATTCATGTTTGAAAAATCATAATGTACATCTCAAACATCAAAATCAAATTTAACTTCCAGAAGGCCATACATTACCCATGAGCTGTATTGTTTGATAAAAGATGAAAAAGAACTGCCTGGAAGGAGAGGGGGGAAAGCAACTCTAAATTCCATTCACGGTAACTACCCTAAGAGAATCAGAGAGCATCCATCTGCTCTTGTCTAGACACAAATTCCTTTCCCCAAGGAAAGAAACTGCTTGCTTGGAAGGTTTTCTTACAGTTTAAAATAAACATTTCAAAAATAATCACAAATGGATTTTAAGTTAAGAGGAAAGGATAGCACATTTAATTCTGAAACTTGAGGAATGAATAAAGAATGGAGTATGATGCCTTATTTAGCTCACAGTGTTTGTCAAAACCTGGTTTGATAAATACAGTTTAATTTGGCATCAGCGAAGTTTAAATACTTAGATTGCATTAAGATGTAGTAAAACACTTGCTAAGAATTCCTTACACAGGATTCAAAAGATTCTGATTTTGATCATTAGGTATGTAATTTTTAAAAAGATCGTCAAATCTCTCAAAGTAAAGAACTGTATCATTATGTGTTTCATTTATACTGATAAATATTTTTGACCTTCAACTCTCATCAATGCTGGAGAAATGAAGAGTGCTCTTAGATCTCAAAGGGTTAAAATTTAATAAAAACACACATACACAGGTAGAAATACATGCAGAAGACAAGTAGACTGCAGGAAAACATGTACATCCATTACTATGGGTAATAAATAAATGGGAACCTACAGAATTTGAAATAGGACAATATGTGGCAGGATTCAGATGAATGGCAGGTAAAGAGATCAATGGTAAAAGAGTGCCACTGGCTGATGTGGGTTAGAGAGAGGTCTTCACTTACAAGGAAGAAATTGGCCAATTGGGTAGACAAAGTAGAGAAAGGAAAACCAGGGAGGCATGTCATTTGAAGATCACTTTGTCCTTTGGTTATTTCTGATCCTTCAGCTACATACAGAGCTTTCAATCCTTCCTTACGAATACTAGTTCTGGAGTACTCACTGATATACTACACATACTTACAAGTGATGGTCAGCAGATCCTTCTCAGATTTAAGCATCTATCAAGGATGTAGATCATCCCCTCCATACAGAATCTGGGTGACAGGATTAAACTATTGCCTCAGTGTGCACACAATTAATACATCGTGGCCACTCATTTCAGTGGGCAACAGACTGCACTGTCTCTGATAGGCGAGACATGCTCCTGTACCGTCACTGTCACTCCTGCTTATCATTGGTGCTAGCAACCTTGAAATGACTAAGCAGCACCATGCCATCTGCAGTTCCTGCGATTCTTAACACATGCCTTGATTCATGCAGATTTGGAGGCCTGTGCTCTTTTGGTTTTCCTATGACAAATGGTCACCAAAAAGTGGTCTTAGTTCTGCTATGTTGTTTCCAATTTATAACACATAAATGTGTACTTGTGAACGTTCCTACAGTCACTCTGCTTCACCTCTACTTCTGTGTTACTGTTAGGCTAAAATTGCATATCTTATCTTCAAGATCTACTTCTGGGGTGGTTTTTCAGCCCCCATTCTAAGTGAGCTGCATGTTTGAATTATAGCAGGGTGTATCATTACAAATAGGTCAGTATGTAGAAAATACTTTCATATTTCTCCATGATTAAAGATATTTTTCTTTTCTTTTCTTTTCTCTTCTCTTCTCTTTTCTGTCCTTTTCTTTTCTTTCTTTTTTCTTTTCTTTCCTTTTCCCCTTCCCCTTCCCCTTCCCCTTCCCCTTTCCTTTCCCTTCCCTTCCCTTCCCTTTCTTTTCCTTTCCTTTCCTTTCCTTTCTGCTTTTAAGATCATTGTGTGCTACCTAAGCAGGTTCTGAACTTAGGGGCTCAAGTAATTCTCCGGCCTCATCCTCCTAAGTAGCTGGGAAAACAGGCACATGCTCCCATCCTTGGCTATGGTTAGTGATTTCTAAGCAAAACTTAGTGATAATTTGATTCAAAGAATGACTCAGCGGCAGTCCTAAGTTAGTTACATAACCAAGAGAGATTTACCTCTAAGGACGTATGTGTTTACTTCTCAAAGGGGGTAAAACTGACAGCCACATACATATTTACATGTGTCCTAAAGTGCTATAGCAGCTTCGGACCTCTGTGGCAGGGAATCTATTTACATAAGGAACAAAGATTTTTCTCCTACCCTTTGGAGGTAAGGGGGCAGCTGAGCACCGGCTGCTGCATCAGATTTCAGATTTATAATTTTGTGGTCCTTCTCCTGTGATGCAAACCTGCTCTGTGCATTCAGAATCTGTGTGCTTTCATCACATTGTCCTCAGAGGGAAAATAGAATGCAGGGCACTGGTGATGTTTATTAGTAATAAGTTTGTTCCAAGCCAGAAACACTACATTTGTTGTCAGACTCATGTAAATACAGACGGTATTTTAAGAAGCTTATCAGTTACATCTGTATGATATGTAGACTGTAAAAGTATCAGTCACACAAAATAAAGCTACTGAGACAGCCATGTCTGGTAGCGCACACTTATAATCCCAGCAGTATGGGAAGCTGGGGCAGGAGGATGGTAATTTTCAGACCAGCCCAAGCAACTCAGCAAGACTGTGTCTCAAAATTAAAAAATAAAAAAATAAAATAAAATAGAATGCAGATGTAGCTAAGTACAAAAGTCCTGGGTTCAATCCCCAGTACCACACATGCACAAAAAGAGAGAGACAAAATATACATTGTGTGCTTAAAGCCTACTTAGTGACTGAAACTTCTTCCTCATTCCTTTATTATTTCTAACTTTTCAACACCATGAATATCAAAGCGATCAACAAGTAAGACATTTCCTACATATCACTATCATTTCAACTTTTCAGAGTGAAATAAAATACTTTACACTAGTAGTAAGGATTATATTAAAATACATTTAAAATATATTAGGATATCTAGGCCAAGCAAGCTCAGTCATTACAGTTTCTGAGGAAATTCATTATTTTAATAATCTAATTTCAAGGCCAGTCATGGAGAAGTGAGTTTAGCTGCAATGGTCCTTCCTACCTAGAATACCTAATATTTTTATACTCCCAGCAAGCTGCCCGTGCTACCTTCTTCAATATTATTTCCCTCCTTGTCTTCTGCTCCTTCAAAAATGCAACCCCAAATCTAAGGCAGATTGCCCAAATTTCTCCAATCACAATAAAAAGTTCTCCCACTTAACCATATCCCAAAGAGCCAATCAGATTGTTTCACTTTTATATGTAGAAAGCAGGAGGTAAATAAGTCTTTCAGTTTATCTCAGAATTTTGGGTTTTGAGACTGATGCTGTTTATGGATATGTTCTCTAGTGGGGGAAAAATTAAATCATACAAACTCATATCCTACATATGAAACCATACCCTAAACATGCTTTAAATATGATTCGTATTTTGGATATTCACATCATACAAAATCACCTCCTATATATGGTTTAAATATCATTTAAATCACATGAAAACATATTCTAACGTTTTTGTTTGATTTAATCAATGTGCCTACATGAAATGCCAGGTGTAGGATAACACCCTTCTGGGCTGTGGATATGTGCAGGAACACCTCCCTGGTTATCAGCAGGCCTGTAACACTGAGAAGGACACACTAAGTGTCAAAAGTCTGACAAAATTCTCTGTTGTCTCAGAGACTTGAGTTAGATGCTTTTTTTCTCTTTTTTTTTTTGAGTTAGATATTAATGGAGAGATAAGTTCAATAAACAGATGCTGAGAAGGAGGAGGAGGAAATGGAGAACACTGTAGGGAGGAAAGTGGGAGCAACATGGGTGTGCTTTGCCAGAATAATGAGGCCCCAATCCAGATGGAGCAGGCAGTTTCTACAGAGGATTCACCATGCCAATGGGAAGCCAGGAGCAGTGCTGTGCTTATTCCAAGACAACGGTGCTGACCATTCTGTAATGATAAAGCATCAGATAATACAGGAGAAAATTGAGTCCCAGAGGAGCTAACTAATTTGTGTAAGATTAAAGCTGGTTGGTAGCAGTCACAGTCAAGTGATTGCATTCTTCTCTTTTCTGTGTTGTATTCATCATATTACACTGAACTGGCTGAGATGTTCTCTCAATACTATATACATCTGCTGGTCATCTTACATTTTCTATGCAAATCATAAAGAAACAATGCCAAAAAATCTCTTTTTGTTCTCTTGAAACTTTAGGTTACAGAGTATGGAAGCGAAAATTATACCATCTGTTTAGTCTGTGTGTTCTCCAAAATGATAGAATTTTAATATGTTCATCCAAAGCTATCCAACACATAGAACCCTCATTTAAAAACACTTTGTTTCTAAATTCCTTCTTCTTGTTCCTGGTCCATTGTCACCTCTGAAGAAGAAACGTCTGGCAGAGTCTCAAGGCTTTCTCTATCCAGTCACATTCCTGTTGTCAGGAATGTGCAGCTGCTATCAAATGTACAAAAACAACATTCCAATCTAATCCACTCAGTGGTAGGTCACTTTATGTATATCTAAATATGGTATCACTGGAAGTACTTTTGCCCTCTCAGCCTCCTGCAGCAACCTGACTTTGTAAATGAGATCTTTTCAGATGAGTTTGGTCAAGCGTAGACTTACTGCCAAGCTGTTGGCAATTTGTTATAATTCGGCTTTTATTGAAGGTCCCATCAAATATGCCGTGTAAGTGTTTAATGGGTCTGCTGTAAATTCATTTTATTGTGCTTTCATCAGCCTAGATTAGTTTCATAAGAAGTAAATAGGTAATTTTTTTACATAATACCGCCCTATAATTTTAGTATACTAGTGATTCACTCAAGTATTTTTCTTAATTTAATTCAGCACTCATAACAGCACCCAAAAAGCACTCTTAAATCAGACATTATCTTTACTGGGGAAGGAAGATAAATCATGGAGAATAAAACTACAGGTGGTTGTGCCTGTCTTTGGGCACCTGTCAATTTCACAGAGTTCAGTACAGGCAGGTGTATCCCTACCACAGCCTAGACCTGCAGGCATTCCACGAGTGCATGCATGCTGGCCTGTGTCTGTGAATATCTTCAGTAAGAATATTAGGAAACATCCTGCTTAGGCTTAGGAAACATCCTGCCTTTTTACACTTCTTTGTAACATACTCACATATCCCACCCTCACCACACTATGATTTTGTCCTGTTCAAAGTTGTCTGATTTGGGGATACTTCTTTGCCTCAGGGTAGTGATTCAGCATGGGTGTTATTTTGCCCACCCTACACCCCAAGATTATCTGGCAATGTCTAAAGACATTTTGGCTATCAGAATTCAGGGTGAGGTAGGAGATGCTACAAGCATTTAGTGGGCGAAGGCTAGGGATGCTGGTAAGCATGCTGGAAAGCACCAGGAAGCGCCAGCCACCAAACCCCAAGAAAGAACTGCCCAGGTCAAAGTGTCAATAGTATAGGGGTCAAAAACTTCTCACTAAGCTCTTGGATCTAACAACTCTGATTTAAAAACAAACAACAAAGAAAAAGAAATAGGCAGAATCTACTATGTGTGACAGAAAACAATAACCAAAAAAATGATGATTTGTGTTTTTTCCCCTCATATTTTGTAACCTACCTCTTTTTTTTTTAAAGAGAATAGAACAAAACAAAACAAAACAAAACAAAACAAAACAGAATAGAGTCAAACATAATATAGCATTTCAGAACAGAACACTGCAAGCTATACAGGTTTTCAAAACATAACAACAGGAGATTAACAATGGTTACCCTAGTGTCTCTTGCTTTCTTCAAAATGGTTGATCTACCTCTTTTTACACTACTCTTCTATTCTTTCCTCATAATAAAATGTACTCTCATGGGCTAGGGATGTAGCTCAGTGGCACAGTGCCTGACTGGCAAGATTGATGCTCTGAGTTCGATTCCCAATACCTCCCCTGCCACCTCCAGAAAAAAAAGAAATACTCTCAGGACAAAATCTGATACATTCATAGAAAAGTAACTGATTCAATATGGCTCTAAGAATTTTTTAAAAGTACAAAATATTAACTCAAAGGTAGAAATCTGGGCATCAGTGATATGCATAGTACTTTTTATTTTGAGGTTATCTATCTCTTTTATACAGATCCTGATATGACAACTGATTTATTTCAGACAGTATATATAACCAGAAAAACCTTATACAGCCATAATCGTAGCATCGATCCTGTGGTCTTCTTTCAACTCCATGTGTGTTGTCTATACAAGTATAATCTCCAGTTTAATTAGCAATCAGTTAACAGCTAACATTTTTGCTCTTATTAAAAACATATTGTTCCTGTTTAAGAAAGAAAAGAGCAACTGGAGACAGAAGGAAAATCTTTACATCTTTCTATTTGTTCTTACCCCCACTAATATCTACTTCTCCTTACCATGTATTTCTATAATTTTCACTGAGGTTTTACATAAGCCGTCTGTTTTAATCTCTCCTACTTGGTTACTTTCCTAGTTACCTTCAATGCATCTTGAAAAATAGAATCTAAATGTCTTGCTTGTATACTCTATTCAATTTGAAACTAGATATGAAACTTGATATGAACATTAAAATAAGGAAGGGCCTTAAAAGAAGTCCCCTAGAATGCTGGATCACTGCGAGAGACTTGGGACAGGAATTTTTAATAGTTTCACATCATTAAGTAAACGCTAAATCTTGACTAGGAACAACAATCCAGAAAGAGTTACTCTGCTTCATTGCTTATTTTTTAAATAAAAGATCAACCAAAAAGTGAATTTGCATTTGTAAACTTTGGAAGCAAAGTATATTAAAACTTTAATCAACTAAGTCCTTACTTTAAGTACATTTTGATTCAAGGGGCACCACTCCTGTTATTAAAGCAATCCAAGATAAAAGCAAAACAAGCAAACAAAAAAGATATCTCAAGTACTGCCTGAATATTCTTTTTTTATTAGCATACGTATGCAGTACATAACGATCACATTCATCATGGAGGATCTGTGCGTGTGCATAACACATCTTAATTTTTTCATTTGTGTCCTTCTCCTCGCCTTCCTCAACCCATCTTTCTCTCTTCATTTACAAAGACTTGACTCAGTATTCTGTGGACATGGAATCATGCAAATTGGCAATACTATGTATCTTGTAATTTACCATATTTATGCCCATCAGTCATGAACAAGCAAGAGCTGAGTCCCATCTCCATGACTTCTATCCTTCTCTGGTACTTTTTATCCAGAATCAGCTTCAGGCAAGTGCTATTGTATGTTAGATCATGTGAAGCTGAGACTTAGTAAGAGAATAGAGCTGAAAAGACCACAGATAAAAAGTACAAGAATGTGAGACAGTGTCCTTGTAAGTGGAAAAAGAGTCTCTAAATTGTCCGCTTCCGAATTCTTCCAAGTAAGAAAAGAAATACTGTATGGCTTGCTTTGTGTTGCTCTACTGAAGCAAAGGGCAAAACAGTTTGAAAGAAAATTGTGCTAAATTCCAGCCAATTAGAGTGCAGATATATCATCACTCCCATTGTTATTTTAATTATAAGTCTGTTAGGACCCGCAAGGGCAATAATTAGGATGTACTCTTTTTATTATATGATACTACAGTCTTCCCTTTCTTAACATATTTCAGACCAATGCCTATGTTCACAAGTTGTTTTCTCCTTCCCATTTCCAGGCTAACAAATATCTGAAGAAGTTTTGTAAATAATATTTCTTTGTAGAAGGAAACATATTTCTGCTAACTTGTTTTATGATACTGTATATGGCCTTTCGAAGACACCTATTTTTAAAACGGCTAGTGATGTCCAAAGTCCACGGGCAAACTGAGAAGGATCACATTGAGAATTAAGGGAGAAGACACTTCACACAAAAGGCCCAATTTATTACTCATTTACAACCCCAATAAGAGTGTTAGGGTCTCTCTTTTCTGTCTTCCACATGTTCCTCCTTCCTTAAATGTTCTTTTTATTCTCACCCTGACACACACATAAACAAATAAAGCATGAGACACTTATGTGTCTAATGCCAAGGGACATTAGTCAAGAGAAAAACTATAAATAAATTAACAAATAAAAATAAATGAATAAATATAATAGGCCAGGGTTGGAGGAACCCTCCAAAGCTGTGAAGTGTTGGGCTAACTGAGTGGAAGTAAGGCATTTTCCATCCCAATGCACCTGACACCCAGACAAGCTCCCAGGAGTAACGATGTCTTACTGAAGTCCCCACTTAGCAGCCTGGAGGAGGAGATAGATGTAAGGCATTCCTAAAGAAAACAGCATTATTCAAAGTCTAACACTTTTCAAACAGCTACTACATCATCCTTTCTTTAACTACCTGATATCCATGCACTACCTAAAGGCTTCATGCTTCTTACTGGCTCTCTAGATTTCTTAAAGGTCATATCTTCTCCATCAGCAGATATAGAAATAGTTATCAAGGTCAAAATTACAACTTCCAATTATATCTCCAAGATTTTCTAGTTTTGTGATCTCATTCCAGTCCCCTAGCAGAACCAAGCCTCCATTTTCCCATCTTATTTGGAAAGAGGTAATACAAATTCTGTGCCTACTCCATAAAATTCTTGTGAGAATCAAATGAGATTATATATGAAAACTATAATGCACACATAAAAAGTAATGAAAGTGTTATTCTCCTAAAGTTATTCATTTCAAATTCAAGAAACAAAGAGTTCATTCAAGTATTCCACCCTTTCCATAATATGTGCAATTTAGGAGCATAAAGAACCACAAAAAGCAATGAAACTGATTTACTCAGATAAAGAAATTCATCACTGCATTAACATTGTGGCTAGAACTAGTATCCATGCTTACCTGTCTCAGAAAGCAATTTTGTAGCTTCTAGCACTTTCTCAGTATAAACTCCGGCTTCATAGTTCTCCATTTCAGCATTGATGATATGTATAACCCGTGCTGCCCGGCCCCTGATGGCCCCCGCAGTCCGGTCTAGGGTATCCACATCTCCTTCTTGGAGAGCTATCACACATTTGTTCACATCCTCCAAAATGTGATTTTCTGTGAACAGGACATATACATTTATATGACATTTCATCACTGAAAATTTAATAACCAACCTAAAATTAACTCAGCAACTTCTCTGATCCCTCACCTTGCACATTTCAATACATGCCTAATGACACTGAAATGGCATTTAAAGGACAGAGTTTATAATTGCAATAATAGCTGTAAAGGATAAGCACTCTCCAGGGGCTTGTAGCATCACACAGATTACTGGGTGCTACTTCTAGAGTGTCTGAAGCAGTGGCTCTGGGCTGGGGACCTAACAAATTGAGTTGCTTTGAACTCTTCAGATGTTTTTTTTTGGGAGACCATGGTGACAATTACTGACATGAAGAACATGTCTTCTTTTGTTCCAAAGTTCTAGACTGATTGCCTAAGAGCATCTTTTAGGAGGTGCTGTGGCAGCTAACTGAAGTAATCTGACCTAGTGGGATTATTTCTAAACATGAACAGGGTTGAAAGTTTAGGTGCATGATGATCACGTTTTTATCAAGAAAAGACTTAATGACAGTATAGAACAAATATCACCCAGTCTTTTAAAGTCATGTCATATAGAAGGTATATGCACTGATAACATTGATGAGGTTAGCAGGGTCGCAGTTTCCTACAATTAAAATACAATCCAATCTTGTGGCTGGTTTTATCAGACTCCAAACAAAGCAAGCATTCTCCTGCCACTGAATAGCTAGCGAATTAACTGGCAGGAGGTAAAGTTTTACTCTTTATGGAGAAAAGGCATAGTTTTTTTTTTTTAATTTTATTTTCTCTAACAGAGAAAACATAATGTTGTAAATTCAGCAAGCAGACAATGTTTTATTTCTCATGTCCAATGTGAGATTTGTAATTATGTCCTTTGACTACTATTTGAAAATATAATTCTACGAAAATATTTAAAATGTTTAGTGCCCCATGAAGGACTATTCGTTACATTAAGTACTAATCTCTATGGAGTTAATAAAATTAAGAAAGAAATCTAAGCCCACTTGTGACCCAATATATTAAAATTAAATGAGAGTTTTTCTACTGGAAGAATGATCCTAATCTAATTAAAAGACAGCAAAAATATGTTTTCATAGATATGACCACATCTATTTGAAGGAAACCAGAATAGGATTAAAGTCCAGGGTAACAAAAACACTATAATCAGTCAAATCATCAACCAATTTGCTAAATAGGTCATCGAGTTAGTCATGCTGTGTGAATAAAGTATTAATCGTCCTAATGTTAGACTTTACTAATTTTTCCAAATGATGGTTTACTCAGCATTTCCCAGTCTTTTTCAATTAAAAGTCCCCCTTTTATTGAAAAATGACTCACAATTCTTTCAAGATAGTAATTATACTGATGATGGAATACACATAAAAGCCACTATGATTCAGAATGTTTTAACATAGATTTATATTTTGTTAATTTAAGCACTAACAACGCACTTGAGAAAGCCTTGCACCTGTTCATGTAGACATGAATGTTTTATCAAAAGACTATACTTAGTAAATACACAGTTTCTTGGTTCCCATGTGATAACCCCCAAACCCCCGCCTCACACCCTCTGGTCTGGGACTGTGTGTTTGCGAACCCGCTGGTCTAGTTTATATCAAGAAATGCAGGGACTTATTTGAAGTAAAAATCCACATGTGATTCCTATTTGCATTCCTGATACAACTGTACAGACAGCAGGTAATTAGAGAGCTACTGAATGAAAGGATTCATTGGAAAGAAACAATGCATTACACATTGTTATCTCAAGATATTTTGAAGACAATAAATTCCTAAAATAAGGATACAAAGGAAGGCCATTCAAAACAGAAAAACTAAAGGTGAAAGTGTGGATAAGGGATAGACGTAGTCCATGGATTGTATTACAAGTAGAAACTGCCAGGTATCTCTGATGATACACTTTAGTATCTGCCATGGCATATAAACATGTCATAAAGCATTTGAATGCAATGGATTTTGTAATAAAGTTTCTTTGAATTTTGCGACTTTACTCATTCAGAAAAGATGCAATTTTGTTGCTTAAAAAAAATCAATGTTGACAAAATTACTTCATTGTTATAAACCATAGAAGTCATAATTTCTAAATTCAAAACCAAAGCCATTGTATCACTTAAAAAAAATTCCAGATCTTAGAGATTAAAAAAAAAAAAAGAAGGTAAAGGCAAATAAAACAAAAGTCTTGAATTGTGGAGTTGGGTTACTGGCTTTCTCAGATCTTAGATTTCTACTATTTTGTGAGCCAAACCCAAGAATTAAACTGTCACATAGTTAATGCCAAGGTGCTCATTTTAAAGCACTATTAAAAAATGTAGTTTTTGCCCAGTGGGAAAGGTTTAAATGTTCTAATGCAGCCATTCCACATTTTTATGAGCCCAGACCACAATTGAAAATTGGTTTTGCTCCTGTAATGTTAATAGCAAGCATCATTGTTCCCCAAACCTGATGCTTTCCATATGAACGAGCTGAACATTCAGACACACAAGTTCAGGTAGCATGAAGAAAAAAATTATAGCCTTTTAAAAAACAAAGATCGTTGTTGTTGTTGTTGTTGTTAATAGAGTTTCCTGCCAGAATAGATATTCCCCTAAGAAGAAACTGATACCTAAAATATCATTAATGCCATTCCAAAATATCTCCTGGGCCAAACTTGCAATTTATTGATGCAAATGTTTGGCACTGGGTCAGAAAGGAGATGAGAAGTAGTTTCCCCAACTATTGGGCTGTGTCCACAGCTGGCCAGCAGGAAAGAATGGGCTGTGTCATTATTTGTCAAGCCCCGTCTGTGGAAAGGTGCCTGCTGCCTGATTGTCAACTCCAAAGGCATGCTCCAGCAGGCTCTGCCAACCTGGCTGCCTGACAGCTCCTGTTCTTTTCCTGTCGCGGCTTGCCGTGGCATTTGTACCACTCAGGTTGGACTGCACAGTGTTATCAGCGGGAGCCAAAGCCTTTTCTTGTTGCCGGTAATAATGAGATGCACAATGCAATCACAGGGAAAAAAGTAGCAAAGAGGCAAGGCTGGTGGGGAAGGAAATTAAGAAAAGCTTTGTAGCATTCAAGAAGTCTGAGATAAGACCTCTCACCTTGCTTCTTCCCACCCTCAGAAATTCATGTACATGCATTTGAAGAAAAGGATAAGGGGGCCCAGTTTTAAGTTCTGGAATATTCCTCCACTGGAAAAAAAAGTAGCTTACAAATATTTTTTATTTACTTGTAGGTAGAAGGGGACTCACAGGAAGCTTTCCAGAGGGAATCAAATTTGCTGGGAGAGATCTAAGGTTGGAAAGGAAGAGCAGTACAGTCACCATGCAAAACTTGAGCAGATATTAGAAAGAAATTCAGTATCTGTGGCTACTTTTCTATTCTCCAGAATCCAAATCTTCAACGCCCTTATCTAAACGATTCCTAAGCACTTTCAAAAAATGCATTTTGGGGAGTATCTTTTATAATGTTAGAACTTAGTCATCAACAAAACAAAAACTCCAGAATGATACTATACTAAGTTGTTTTATCAGCCAACCCAGAATCAGGACAACATTTAAATGAATAGACAGGTTATATTAAAACAAAACAAAACACCATGGAATAAAAAGGTATTTTTACTTTGTTTTAAGAGATTAAAATTTGGAATGAGGATGTCAGAGGTGGGAAAAGGGACCTGAAATGAAAGTAAAAAGCAGCAAGGAAAGAAAATTTCTTTTCTGTCTTGACTTAATGAAAAATATACTTTCTGAAAAGAAAGTGATGGATTTTTATTCATCTCTGCTAAGTTACCTACCCTTTCACTGACTTTCTCAAAGCAAGACTTGGAATACTAATACCTATTTTATAGAATTTTGGTGAGAATTTAAGCAAATAGGGGTGAGTCAGGCGAATTTTATACAGCAAGCATGTGTTAGATCATTTTCCCCATCTGTTGTCTTGTCCTCCATCACTGGAAACCTCGCTTTTTATTATTCATCAGATCTATAGATTTCACTCCACTGCCTCAGACTCAAGCCTCCAATTGACACCCACTGTCTACTTTTTTTCGTAAAACGGGAAGACTGGAACTAGGAAAAAGATTTGAACATGGCAGCCTCCCCATAGAAATCACTTCCACATAGCTGCAATGGCTGTTCTGTCTGCTTGGTTCCCCTCAGCAGTGATACGATTCCTCCTTCTCAGGCCTCAGTCTGTCAAAGGCTGGTCCGGCCAGGTCTAGTCCTGGAACAGCTGGTAGATGTCAGTTCCACATACCTGTGGGTAGAATCAGCACCAGGCCTGTTTAAATTTCCAAGGGTCACTTGGCTCTTTCAATGCCTCAGAAAAAAAGGCCCATGTTTTCTGTGACCTCCTTTCCACAGGGAACCTTCCAGTTGAACTGGTCAAGTATGTTTGGTGAAAGCTGCTTGGAAAAAAAGCCCATTTGCTAGCTAGCAACCCAATCTTATGAACAGCATGATAATACTATTAACAGTCAACTGACTTCATAGGTATCCAAACTTA
>RJWT010004104.1:21930-34461 GCA_004365215.1 Cuniculus paca
GACTAATTCTGTGGTTATTTCTACCTGCTCATAACAAAACTTTTTACTGGTCATATTATTGGAAAAAAGACGCAAATAGAATAATGAAATTGAAATAACTGGTGGCTTATTGGTAACACACAAACCATGTAGAGGAACCAGTTTCATATTTCGAAATCCTCTTATACCTGGGTGATTCAGATGTATCAAAAATTCATCCTGCTTAAAAATCTACGCAAACTAAAAGGGAGTCTAGCCCCTTTAAGAAATCCGTTCAGGCTCTGACATGTTTATCAGGTGTTTTTTTTCCCTCTGATGCCTTGACTCAATGTCTTGAAATACGAATTTTCGAGAGGGTGCTATAATCGCCTGTGTAGAGATGACTGAATGCTCAAAGGACCAAGGAGAGCACTTGAATCACAGACCCATGACATTTGTGAGACATTTCATATCTCATCCTTTTATGCCTGGTCAGGAACTGTGTGTGGTGATCACCTGAGACAGAGAGGAAGTCATCCACCGAGGTGATGTCATCCACAGCTTCCGTCAGCACTCGGACCTGCTTCTCCCACTGATCTTTGAAGACGTCCATGTTATCCTGAGCAACTTTGCTCTGCGGTCGGGCAGCCAGCGTGAGAGCAGCATTGATGACCTATTTGTCAGAAATAATCCAGGGACAGGATGAGCACAGTCTTCCAAAGGAGAAGCAGGCCAAAACCATGTTGAAATCATGCACCCTGAAGGTTCTCCAGATAAATGGGGTGTTGGAGTCCCAGACAATCAAAAACATGAAAGATACAGTAGCTCATAAACTACTCATAGTGTTTGTTTTCCTTCTTCTTTTTAAGATACAGTAATTGCTCTCAAGTTTCAAAAAAGTATTGGCTACATAAATGCTATTTACTTAGTGCAGATGTGGGAGAAATGTAACTCCTGCTCTCTGCATATGCAAGCTTATAATTTACTTGTTGAGATAAGATAAACAGATATGGAGCACTTTAATCAACCCAAAGCAAATAGAACAAGGTCAATATGAGTGGAAAAGGTGATAATTGCCACAGTGATTCTGAATACATGGAGTAATTAGAATTTTTTTTTTTGAAGAAGGTAAAACTTTAAACAGCCCTGGATTGATGGGTAACATTTTACATTTAGAAAAACAAGGCAAAGAAAGAAGGGATGCGAGAGTTAAAATGGAGAGGGTCTCAACTGTCAAGTCACCAACAAGCTTTGAAACGAAGTGAAGAAGGCTTACCTGGGGACACAGGCTGTCAATCTGGGTGGCCGCCATCCGGACTAATTTCACCCCTTCCTCATTGTTGGAGATGGAACAGGCTAAATTGGCAACCTGAATTGAAGAGGACTCCAGTAAAAATCATGCTGGAGCAAAGGAAAGTTTACTGTTCCCTGGCCTCGTGACCCTTCTGGAAAATGTCACTTCTAGGAGAAGGCTTTCTCTAGTATGATAAGGAATCCCTTCTGTACAAAGCCAAATATTACCACTTCATATGCTAATGTAGGCATTTCTGCCAGAAGACCAGACTGCTTGCTAATAGCAAATTATTGCTTCAAGAGTCTTAAACATACACAATGATACATTTTAACGGAGTTGCTTTGAACTGTTTTCCCCTATGGGATGCCCTGATTTGCCTGCACTGTCTTCAGCCCTCTATGATTCATCATGTGGAGTAGAACATCAGTGCTTAACTTTGACCAGTGAGAGAAATGCTACAGGCGATGTTTTGGATTTAAAAGATACTCACTGAATATGGAAATCAGAATGCTCTGCCCACAGGATCTCAGATCTGACTAAAGGTGCTAGTCTACCAGTAGTTAATGCAAATGCTTTCCCAGGCAGATGAGAAGCATGTAGAAAAGGCTGGTATGACTCAATAGGCAGTGATGGAGTATTTAGCAAATTAGAGTGTGCGAATCTACCATAAAGGCACACAAATCTGGTTTTTCAAAAACACTATCCAAGCCAAAACAGCTGAACTAAATTCAAATTCCCAGGTCAAGCAGTTCAATTTATGCTATTCCTTCTCATCAAGGAGTGAGAGTTAGTAATACAAGGTCAGATTGATCGGCCAAGGTCAATAGCACACAAAGCTACCATCAAAACATTGATCAGTCCCATCAGGTTGGTGTGGAGAAGACAAGAGATTAAGGATTAGAAAGGTCAAAGGAGAGAAAAAGAATAGCAAGGGTTCGAGGCAGCAGGGCAAACAGAACAAGTGATTAACAGAGAGACAACCCCCTTGTGTTTCCCAGCTACAGATCCTTTTGTATCCTGATCTCCTCTAGTTTCTTCTTCCCTGGGAGATACCATGATGCAGGGGGATATTAAAATGTACTGCATGTGTGCTTGGCTCAACACAAAAGGAAATTAAGTAAGCAGGGTAGAGAAGGAGTGAGCACAGAAGAAATCACCAGCCTCCAACCTGAAACAACTGTGTAATCACTTTACCTTCCAAGGGCTGCTTCCGTATCAGTGACAAGAGACAGGGAGCTGGTAATAAAAGGTTACCATCCTAAAGCATGAGTACAGGAATCCCTTTGTGAAGTTTTTAAGAAAGATGAAGGATACGTTAAGTCTATCAGATTGATAATAGGTACTAGAAGTCAACTTTTGAATGAATTACAAACATAAACATGTAGTTTCTTACAATCTGTATTTTACCTTCGATTCTTCAGAAAAATTTTGCTATATTTAGTTTTCAAAATAAGTCTAAGAAAACAAATATATTTTGTTGGGCTCTTTCAAAGGAAAGGATGCTAAATTCCCAGGGGTCCTAAAGGTGTTTGGGAGCCACACAGGGACTAATATTGCAGATTTCTTAACTTCAGTTTCTTCTTGATACATTACATTTTCTCCATTATTCTGCATTTTGTTCAATCTTTGTTATATTTGTGTTCTATATTTTGATTCACTTTACATTTCTTTTGCCTCAATTTTTAGTAGTATGTGTTTATAGTATCTACTGAGTACATTCCTCGTGGGGAATTGATATATGTATATTACTCATTTCAATTCTTTTTTCATCCCCTTCCTGTCTTCCCCCTCTCTCTAACTCTTGGTCCCCTTATATTTTGAAAAAGATGTGTGTTTCTATTTCCTATTCTTTATTTTGCTTTCCATTTATAACTTGGGATTCTTACATAAGAGAAACTATCAAATACTTAGGTTCATACTATTCATATTAGCTGAATCAGGTGAATGGATATAATATTAATACATACTAGAGTACTACTCTGCTATAAAGGTGGATAAACCTGAATCATTTGTAGAAAAATGGATGAACCTAAACACTATAATGTAGCTAAAATAAATCATTTTTTATTTCACATGCTTAATTCAATACATGCCAAATAGGTATTCTACATATGTATTTATTGAATAAACAAAAGAATGGCTTTTGAATTGAGTAGAACTTTTGTATACAGTGGTGATCTGGAATACATGACACATGACAGCATCTCAAAGATAAGGCTGATATCACAATTTGACTAGACAACTTTTTTCCCTTTACCTTCTAACTGAAGTCTACCAACCCTACTGATGTTAAACAATGGCTCCTACATTCTGTCCTTGTAAGTCTAATACACAACATCTTTATTCATGGTGGCATGGAAAAAAAATTAGGATAGTGTGTGCAATTTTCCAGTAGAATATATATATATATATATATTTAACTTAAAGTTCTGTCTTTTAATCTTCAGTTAAATTCTTCACACATCTGCTGTTGAAAATGTCTTTATTCGGTGAAATGATGGTTTTGGATGATGGCCATGCTGGTCATTCTTGCTTGGTGGTTGAGAAAGTTTTGAGATCACGTTTTTGAAAGTAGTTGACAATTGCTAAAATGTATGGCATAGCAACATGAAAACTGAAAATTCCCCAGTAACCAAGACTTAGGTCAATATTTTCTTGCATCAATGTAGGAAAAGTAAAACAATACTAGCACTGAAAATAAAAATAATGACTCTGAATCAAGTCCTCAATGACTGCTAACATAAAGAGAGACAGAAAGAACCAGACATTATTTGTTTCTTGGAAGGACACATACTACCTATGAAACATTCTTGCAAGAAAAGAAACTCAGAATAAACTCAGAATTTTAAGAGATAAACAAATAATAAACCTTGTAACTGATATTGTGAAAATATTGATGGTAACTAAGATGTTGGTGAGAAAAAAAGTTATATACCTTATTTGTATCCTGAATAAAAGAAACTGAAGCCTAATATGAAAGTTAATAAATTCACAAGGAAAAGTGCATTTATGAAACCATTGAGGGAATTTAAATATTTGATATTATGGAATCATTAATATTTTAAAGTGTGCTAATAATATGGTACCCTGGTCATTTTATAAAAAAGAGCCCCTAGCTTTTCCAGATACACAATGTTAAAGGACGAAAGATGTTTAGAATTTACTTCACAATTATCAGAGATCAGATAAATGGGTGGAAAACAAGAGTGGCCCTTCGTTTATAACTGTTGGATGTGAGTGATGATATTTGATGTTTCATTATACATTCTTTACTATGGAAAATGCTTTATTTTTTCCACAATAAAAACCACAGACTATCATATCACCAGCTGGGGAAGACCTGATGTGCTCCTGTATGAATTTCAAGGGAGCACAGGACAAACCAAAGAGAGTATCATCTGGCAGTGAGGCTTGTGGGTAATACAAGAGTCCCACTCTGGGAATGGAAAAGAATCACTGTGAGTCACAGAACAGCTCTGAGGGTCACAGGACTTCCCATACATGCTGGCTGTGGGTCACTATGTGGAAACTCATAGTGATCCGGAGGATTTAGGGTTGAGAAGAGCTGGACTCCTGCACCAACGAGATGCCAGTCAGTAACATCCACATGCCACAATTAACTTTTCTTTGTATATCTTTTGAGATGTTTTCTCATTTTTAAATAGTTTAAACACTGACGTCGCTTAGGCCTAATGCAGGCAGCACATCACCCAGCAGAATCTTAGTAGAGAGAACAGTGCTAGCAACTCTTGGCAAAGATAAAAAGCTGGCAATTCTTAATAGCCCTCCAATTATTTATTCTCTTTAATTTTACTGGTCGACAAATCCTACAGTCTGGCAGCCTCCACTCTGCAATGTATTCCTGCTGTGTAATTCCACTTAAAGTCAGAATTTCATTTACCATGTATTCTGAAACATTCTGAAAATACTTTCAATACGATGCTAAGGATTTCAGAATCTCCAATGTCAGGCTTGCGTATTTTAAATTGGTCAGGGACTCCATCCAAACCCCTACCTTCCTCAAATTTCCTTTGGCTCCCTTTTCTTTGCCTCTCACTGAAATAACTGGCATCATGGTGACTCTGAACATGGTTTTATTGTTTTTTGATTTCTGAACTTCTGTCAGTAAATGACCCTACGCTTCAGTCTTTGAAGCAGCTGTAATCCAAATGTAGCCTGAGACAGCAGCTAATATTTCAACATTAGTCCAAATAGACTGCACACAGTAGGTACCAGATACATAACTTCAATTATCTGCCCTTTAATTACAGCTCTGATGTTACAATACCAGAAACTCTTTATAAAATAAAATAACCTACTTTTTCAAAGCACAATATTTTCTCACCTGTGACCAATTTAACCTAATCACTAGACATTTGAAAAGATTAATGTGATTTTAAAAAAGCAGACAATAGAGCAGTAATAGATTGCAACCCAAAAAACACTAAGCAAAATGATTAAATTCAATAGGATTTTGGAACTGGCTTAAGACAATCAAGCAGGTAACATTTATGGGACGTATATGCCTAACTGGGTTAGGCCTTTCTTATCTCCATTCTTAAATTCTTTAAAACCCAGCTGAAGCAATAAGAGTGGAAGATTAGAAAATAATAAAACGCATAATTAGGTGTTGAACTGAGGGCTGTATAAACTGCTTGGGGATTTCTGAAAGTGAATTAGCCCATGAGTCTAGGTGGTGATCCCCTCTGTGAACTAATTGTACTAAATCCCTGTCAATCTGCTGTGAAAGGAAGCCCTGTCCCATAAGCTTTGACAGCATAAAGGAGTGGAGGAAGTAAAAGTTGGAAAGGCAGGTCTTCTAGATCTGACTTAATGTCTTAAAAACAAGTGATCTTCAGAAAATGGAGGAAATTGAGCAAGCATCACTCAATCGTGTGCTGTTGACTACGTAACTTTAAGAGAAAAATCCATTAGTACTTCTGTATAAGAATCTCTAGACATATCATGGAAAGGTAAATTACAGATCTTATAATACTTTTTTTCTGATTGATTAGTCCAACATTCTGCCTGCTCAGTGATTATGTACATTTTTTTTCCTCATCTGGGGGCACAATGTGTAAGTAGGTGAAGCAACTAATAATATCATTAACTGAATTAGATAGAAAAGCCAGCAAAGACAGCTGATGTGGATACTTTCAAGTAATTTCCTTCTTGAAGTGAATTTGTATTACTTTTGGCATCCATTCTCAAATGTCTTTACTAACCAAATCCAGAGTAGCAATAATCCTGAGACACTGATCGGAAAGCTCATTTTGCAAAAACCTGAAACATGAAAGGCCTTCCTATGAATATACTGTGACCATTTAAAATGCAAGGGAGTTTTGTTTGCTTGATTTGTTGTTGCTGTTTTTGTTGTAAGTGCTGCAAACTGAACCCAGGGTCTTAAGGTTCACCATTAAGCAATACAAGGTGAGTTCTATCACAAAGCTGAAGATAAGCAGGGATTCACGTGTGTGCAACTCATCTTGTGTGGACACTGCTGTACAGATCAACTCTGTCTCCAAATTGCCTCACAAAAATGCCTTGAAGAGTACTCTTTAATTAGACATCAAAAACCCCTACTAATAAGGTATTTAGTCCAAAGTGACACGAAGTACATCAGAAAAAAAAATGAGAATGTTTTCTCCTTTTATGGCCCTCAAGATCAAATTACATTTTTAAATATTCATGTTTCTGTTCAATTCCAAGCACTACACATATTCACTGCATTTGACTCCCAAATGCTGTATCATTTCATTAATTTTTATAGCTTCAGGTATCATATTGCTGTTTTAAGCAGAAGACACTATTGAAATAAAGCAGAATAGCGATTTGCAGGTTCATATAGCACTTGTTCCTCATGTTAATATTTCATCATCATCGTAAACTTGAGTAAAAAAATGAGCGTATTTACTATAAAAAGGAAATTATTTGAATTTACAGTCACCAGTCACAAGGCTGTATGAAGCCACAGACAGCAGGGATGATGGCATGAATTCTATGCAAACTGTTACCCTTGCTAACAATCCTGGCAGCGAGGAGCGGTGCGGTCTCAGTCTGAAGCTTTATTTGCTTATATGCATTGATATAATTAGCACACTAAAGGTATTACTATATATGTGTGTATCTACTTTGCATAGAACTCAAGGTTCGATCAGCACAGGCTTCTATTCAATAGAGGGAATTTGTAAGTCAGTATGAGATGAAATGATATTCCTTCTTGATAACTTTGGGTGGCAAGACAGGAGCAGCTGTAAAGACAGGGATTTGGGCTTAGGGAGCTGATGGACTCTGGCAGACATAGACAAGAAAGCAAAATTATTTGGCTACTACAGAGAATTTTGTAGAAGCGAGTCCCCTTCATGTTGAAGTGTTATGGAATCCTTTTAAAAGGCAAGTGCTGCACACTGGAATGAGTTTGTCAGTCTGATTACTAGAAACTGAGGTTCTGAAGAGTCAGGGAGGTTTATACAACAGGGATGTTTTGATAGAGGATGGATGAATCAGTAGACAGCCACAACTAGGGGACACCATGAAGGTACTAGGGGATGAGAGAGACTAGAAACCCTCTATTTTCTTGCATCTGTTGTAAGTGACCTCTCTGAAGGATCAGGCATTCTTGATTATTCTATATACTTACAATTTTTTAAAATTATGTAATTGCTAAGAGCCTGTTCTGTTATTCTTGCCAGTTGAGAAAGATGTTTTCTATCTCTAAGCCTCAATTGCCTCAATTATAAAATATAAGATAATAACAGCCTCTGTCTTATAAAGTTGTTACAAGATTAAAATGAAAAATGGACCAGGGAGGACTCAACAAATATTATTTTTATACTCTTCATTGAAAGCTCACTACAAAAGAGATATTTTAGAGATAACACACCACCACTGATTTACTTAGTCATTCAGTAAATACTAATTGAGTGTCTATATGTGCCAAATATTGAAAATACAAGTTAAATATTATTCATGCCTTAGAGAACCTTATATTTTTGTGAGAAGACAAAATTTAAACAAGTAAGAGTCATCTCTTGGTATCTTGGGAATGAGCTCCAAGTTCTTCCCTACAATGGTGCAGTATTTGTATATAAACCATGTACATCCACCCTATACCTTAAATTATCCCTAGATTACTTTTACTACTTATTACAATGTAAATGCCATGTAGATTCTTATTATTATACTGTATTGTTTAGGAGATAAGGCCAAAAAAAGTACATATTCAGTATGGATGCAATTTTTCTCCAACTACTTTTGGTATGTGGATAATTGAACGTTTAGTCATGGAACCTGCAGACACAGAGGGCCAGATGTAAGGTATTTTAACCACAAAGGAAATAAAGAGGAGGTTATGACAAAGGAAGGTTTACTTTACATATGATAATTTACATAGTTTAGCCCAAGTGTGTTTAGTTTGTGTAAAGCTGCCATCTCAGTGTATCATTTTTGTCACTGCTTCTGATTTCCGATTATATGCCAATATTTTCTAAATACTTACAAACATTGCTTTTAATGGTTAGAATTCACTAAGGTTGTTGCATCATTAGTGGTAAATCATACATTTAGGTGAATCTCCAATATATTTGCTATCACCAAAAATAAAGCAACATGTATCTTTTGGCATCTCATTTTTGTTCGTGAGAGAAGGGAAATGTCTGCATGAAAGAAACTACTATGTTACATGTTTACAGATGGCCACAGAGCCTGCCGAAAGTTCCCTAGGATTTAACAAACTGTCTGTTCTCCATGGTACCGGCATTGCACCCATATACTTCTTATTGGTGTCCTTGACTTCTCTACCACAGTATCATCTGAATAGACTTCCAACTATTCATGCTGTAAGTTGTAAGTGGAAATCAGGATTGCTTAAAAAGTTACTTCATATTACTCCAGATATACTGTGCATTCTTCTAAGACAGAATCCTCCAAGTCACCTTGCATATAACTGAGATCATAGGTGCTCAATTCAAATTTTTTGATTTTACTAAATTTCACAAATTCCTTTCATGCTGTAGAAACAAGAGAACTACTCAAACTTGCCACAACTTTGTCACACCTAGGAGGGAACTGGAAATAGTTATATGTTCCTTGTACCATCCTTTTTCTTTTTTTTTCTTTTTCTTTTCTTTTTTTTTTTTTCAGTTTAACATTAAATCAACAGTCAGCAACTAATCCCAAACAAAGTATGTACATCATCCTGTCACATGGAACTGCAAAGAAGTTTCTTCATGGTCCCACCAGGCTCACCTCATTGCCTGAAGTTGTAAACCTAGGACAACACATATCTCCATTTTCAAGACTTCTGGGATGCAAAACAGCTCTTTCCCTTGTGTTCTTAAGGACATATGCACACGACCACAAGCAAATGCTATTTGCATGCCTCCGTCTAAATTAAAGTGATCAGTCTGCCCTGGCGACTTTAATGGAGGTAATCACCAGCTCACATTCATGAACGAATTGATGTGTCTGTTTCATAGCTGAATTACTCAGCATAAATCTATACCCTTCATATATAAAAACCTCAGTGGCTTAAAATAACACAATAAAACATCACCTAATGCTTTCTTGATACTGCTTCATCAATAACGCGTGGTTATGTGAATAGGATAGGAGAGGCTTATCATTCGGTTATCTAAAACCATACCATGAATGTAATGCCTTTTTAATTACTAAAGACCCTTGCAATTTTCTGCTCTCCATCTTTACATGAAAGAATTAAAGTATCACTACTCTCTACTGTCATTTCGTTTCTCAGTGTCTCATGTAAGTAAATAGAATCTTCATTTTTCCAGTGAATAAAACATGCTGCCCTTCACATAATCAGGCTGCATATCAGTAGGATGGGCACTCCAGGTTCTGTCTCAGCTGATGGAGAAGAGCTACACTGAACCATCCGGCGCTTGACATTTAGCAAGTGCCAAGGAATGTTCGCGGAATGAAGCTCCAGATGAAGAGACGTGAGCAGGAACTCTCCATAGCCTCACATATTTCAAGAAGGCAAGGGGAAGAGTGAAGTCAAAGCCATATCTATAGTGCTTAATGAATCTCAATCATTCCAGTCCATCCTGGATCTATGACTTCAGCCCACTAGGCATAGGATTCCAACTTAAAGAGGAAGAAAGGAAACACTATTTATGTCTTAGGTTGTGTTTTGGAAGGATCTAGGAAAGGGGCTGTGCCTCTTCCAAGAAACTCAGCATTCTGCCAACGTAACTCATGTCGCTGAAGACTTCTCATTCCCACTGACCACCAGGAAAGCTGTCTCATCTAAACTCCTTCAAGCTTACTGCCTGCATCACTGATTACTATTTACTGCATATTGGAGAATGTAGATGGATGAACAAATATGTTAACATAGAACTAGGTACACACAGACACATATGACACCATGTATTTTCAGTAAGCACCAAAAACTTCTTTGAGGATAATGGTTGAGTTATATTCATCTTATGGGCCCCTCGGTTTCCTCTATTATAAGACTTTGCATGCAGCAAATATAAACAAGGTACCAAGGAAGCCTGTCCTGGATGTTTTCTTATCTCCTGCTCCCATCTGCCCTTATCTTTCCTGAGTTGCTCTTCTTAATGTTGACTGTTTACCTAGCAAAAGGTGGTATTTAATTTAACAAAGTAACTATCAGCTAAGGTCACGTTTTTTTCCTTATAGTTAATACAATGACTTGACCCGATTAAGATGTTTCTGAGTCTTCAAGAACTTTGAATGAAAAGTACACTGTACAAACTTCAAGTTTCCCAGGCAAGCCTTTGGGAGAGTTTGACAAGGATTTTTCCTACTTTAAGTTCATCTGAAAATTCTTTCAAATTTCTTTTTTCACCTGTTCATGTATGTTTACAAATACAGTTTACTGGGACAAATCTTTGTCTATTTACATGTAATCTATGACTGCATTTGCACTGCAATGGTAGAGTTGAGTGGTGATGACAAAGATAGATGATGCAGGCACCAAAAATAGCTACTATCCAGACTTTTATAGAAAAACATTGCCAACTTCTAGTTTAGATAGAAACGGGCAGAATCGGCTGTTCGATTCCATCAGACCTGTCAAATTTGCCAATGTATCTTCATAGCAAGAGATGGGACAGGTATCAAATTGTGGTATTTATAACACAAGTACACTGTTAAAAGCTGAGTGTATTAGGAAAGAGTGCATGTTTTTAACAAATAAAAATATGGACACTTGTAGGTCTATTTAACAACATTATGAAACCATAAAAAAATTATTGAGAGAGTGGGGGGGTGGACCTGGAGTAGTTCTCCCAGAAGGACCCCCTAGAATGCAGTCCGCTGCTCCAAGCATTATAAAAAAGTCTGCTAGTGAGACAGAAAAGCAAGTCTGAGGTGACAACATTATATGGCTTTTTGCCCAGTATAACCCAACATCCATCCACTCCTGAAAACGGAAGCTCACTCCAGGGACCTCTTTAAATTAATCAGCATGGCAATTTTGAAGCCTTTCATTTGTAACCACTTGGAAATCTACTTCCTCTTTCACCACTCCCTATTCCACTTAGTCCCTTGAGACCTGCTCTCCAATTCGAGTTTTAGCTACCTGCACAGTTGGCCCAGCACAAATCTAAAGTATATTCAACAGGAAATGCCAGTCCCTAGAGGCTGTTTGGCAAAATCTTGTACCTGGACACTCTGCAATGGGCATTGGTCAGAGGAGAAGAACTAGGAATTGGCAACTTTCCCACAGCTTCAGAAGATTTGTAAATAGATCATGATTATAACGTGTGGGGAAATGATCTCCTATCCTTTGCTAAGCAAGGAAAGATGTTGAATAAGTGACTGTCAAGCACTCTCAATTGTATTAACAGTTCCTGCTCAGCCCCTGAGACTTGTCAACTCTCCCTTCTCCTACCTACATTGCATCCTAGAATCTTTTCCAGGCTCAGTCTCTCAAAGCAACTTGCTCTGGCTTGACTGTGCTCAGTTACTATTTCTTCCTTTCCTATTTGCCTGTCTACTTTTCAAGTTCCCTCATCATACTTCAGTTTTCCTTTTGTGCCCAGGTTTGGCCAAAAAGCATTGCTCCTTTGTACCATGCCCTCCCCATGCAGTTAAACCCACCAATTCCCATACTAGATCGGAGCTCTGGTCCCTCTGTCTCCTGAGTACACTGGAAAGAGAGGGTATCAGAAAGTTCTTCATGTCTGCTATATCATAGCCATTACATAGTACAAGAAAAACCATCCAAGTGTTACAGATCCATCTGATCTTCTCCAGAACCTCCTGCCCATGTGCTGAAACTTATCCCT
>RJWT010004105.1:0-34359 GCA_004365215.1 Cuniculus paca
AAAATCAGACACAGAAGGTTAAATAGCACATGATTTCTCTTACATAAGAAACTCAAAGTATAAATAAAGAGCAAAGTAAAAGATGATATGAAACTAAAAGATAAACCTTTTGTAGATGGGCAGGGGATCTAAGGATGGAGGGAGACAGGAAGAAGGGGAGAAGAAAGGAAAAAATGACTAAGAAGTGATGTGTACATGTGTCAACTCCCCACAATGAATGATGAATGTATTCATTATATACTGCAAATATACACTAATAAAAACATAAACGATAATAAAGAATATGAGAAAATAGTAATCATATTTGATCTTGGGGAAAGGAACAGGAAGCCGAAGGAAGCTTTTCCCTATGGACCCTTCTAAATTCTGAACAATATGAATCTCCTATGTAGTCAAAACAAAAAATTAAAATTAGAGAGCTGGGAGAAGGGGCACATGCCAGCACTTGGTAGGCTAAGGTATGAGGACTGCTGCATGTTTGAGGCCAGTCTTGGCCACATAGTGAGTGCAAGGTTGGTCTGAACTGTATTAGTGAGACCCTAGCTCAGAAAACCTAAAATAAGATTGAAAAAAAATGTCAGTATATTTCCCAAAGTGTGGGGGTTGTCACAAGAAGCAACAAGTGAGAAAATGAAAGGCTAATGGGGCTGAGGAAGAGGCCCTTACTAAATATGTGACTAGGGTCAAAGACCAGGCAGAGCTCCCTTACATTTCAAACTTTTAGTAACTATGGTTTTGGTTTAAATGCTGGGATGCTCTACATGGACACTTCATCTATAATTAAATAGAATATGGTACCTAAAATTAAATATCTTTGATTTGCCTCCAGCTTAAAGTCACGGTTCTGAAATAATTCAGAGTCAGGTGTGTTGGTACATGCCTATAATTCCAATACTCAGGAGGATGAAGCAGAAAGATCACTGCAAGTTTGAGGCCAACCTGGGCTATGTCATGAGTTCAAGTCCAGCCTAAACCACATATCAAGATCTTGTCTCAAAAAAAAAAACAAATTTAGAAACATTCAATCTGAAGAAATGAGATAATATATGCTGTCCAATTCCTTTCCCAAATAATACATTTTATAGAAACCTGTTATTCCTCCATTTGCATATCACCAAGGCATGGGGACTCATTTTCATGATGATGATTTACAAAATTCTTTTCTTAGATGATCCTGGTTCCCAGGTTTTAGATCTGCCTTTGGGGCATACGCTACACTGATTCTTTTTACTACATGATGAATCAACTCTCTTCTCTATATTGGCTTGCCACAAAGTTGAAGATCATCATCTCATCCTTTAATACTGTATGTAGCATTTCTATTATCCAGAATTCATTCCACAATTTCTCTAGTGACCAGTTCTTTAGATGCTTTCTAATTCATCTGTGTCTCTCACAGTGTGGCAATTAGAACCAAATGAAGAATTCAAGATGTAGCCCAACCAGAAGAGAATTGAATGGATGGTGTGTTTTGTGTTTTCATCATTCTACTACCCCTGCTAATATGAACAGAACTTTAAAGTTCTATCTTCTTTTTCCCCTCACAGAAGAAGAATTAAGATGAGGTGACCCAGTCAGGTAAGGGAATGCTGGTGGAACTGGGCAGAACCGGGATTCTTTCTTCACAAAACCATTTAGGAACACATTTTTAGACATTCATTTATAATTCGGATACAGAATTTCTGGGCTTTCTTCTTGGCTTCTTTGAATTCTATCTTCTTGTAAGTAGGGAATGTGAGAACTGTGAACATTCCATCTAAATGTCTAAGTAGGTCCTTCGACTCCATGCTGAATTGTTCTCTATCACAGCATCCTGTTTCTTTCATACCATTTATCAAAATTTGTCACTGGATCTTTATGAATTGCCTACTGTCTTCCCCTAAGTTCTGTGAGGCCAAAGCCTATACCTACTGTATCCCCAGCGTGTATCACAGTGCTCGGCACATACATAATAATGCTTTTTGATGAATGGATGAAGAGTGGGATCTAAGAATGGGATTAAGAACTCTAACATCAGAGCTGGTTTGTGTTCCAGGGCCCCGCCATTATGAATTGTGTATTCCTAGGCACATTACTTAATTCCTCATGATCTGTTTCCTCACTGGTAAAATGCAGAGATATTAATGCTTACATCACAGAGCTGACACCCTATTCAGTGAATTTATAAGAAGTATACAAAATGAATTCTCACACTGTCTGGCATACGGTAAACAAAAAATTATATTTACTGCAGCTATTTCAGCTCTTATATTACCACCACCTCCTACTCAGTGACTGGTGCTGGAGGATAATTAATGGTGTTAGCTAAAGATACAAGCGATTATTTTATCCAGCCCACCTTTAGACATCCTTTTTTTTTAATTAGTAAAAGATGCAACATAAAAGTCTCTTTTCTTTAAGTATACAGTATAGTAATGTTAAGAATATTTACATTGCTAGATTACATTATCTGGAGATAACAGATCTCCAGAATTTTTTTATCTTGCAAAACTAAAACTCTACATTCACTGAACTCCCTTCTTTCCCACAGCCTGTGGCAACTACCATTCTACTTTCTAAGGCTTTGGCTACATAAGATACCCCATATAAGTGAAATCATACTTAAAAGATATAGTCCAATAGAAATTAAATGGCAACTGTATTTTCATTATGCTACTACTACCACTGCTAATATGACCAACAACCTAGGTGCAAAAAATATTTGTCTTTTTTTATGCAAAGTTATTTCACTTGGCACCATGCTATCAGGGGTTCATCTATATCCTTTATTATTAAGGCTAAATAATATCCCACTGTATGTATATATCATGTTTTCTTTATTCATTCATCCACTGATGGACATTGAGCTTGCTTCCATCTATTTGCTATTGTAAGTAATACTTCAGTGAAAATGGAAGTGCAAATATCTCTCCAAAATTTTTTGTTACCTTCTTGGGGTATATACTTCTTTTCCTTCTTTAAAACTCTCCACAAGCCTATGATATTGGCAGAGCAACAGCAGTCACGAGAGTCACCAGCTTACTTTCATCTTTTTATTTTTGTCACTAAACTATTTTGCTTTCAAGCTTTGCTTTTCTAATGGAACCTCTGGGTTCCACTATTTAAGTAAATTCAACAGGTAAAATTTCAAATTTATTTCACTTCTCAAAAAGGGAAGGGAGCTATTAAACCTTTCCTCACCTTCTGTCAGAAAAGCTCCCAGCCACTCAATGAGAGGAATGTGCTGCCCTGGGACTGCAGAGCAAAACTGCAGGATACCAGGGCCAGCCCCTGGAACAGGGAAGGGTTGTGCCTCCACCTCAGCTAGCCAAGGGCATGTTTTTCTTTTTTTTTCCATGGGCATTTTTTAATAATGGTCAGTTTATCAGTAGTATTTTAAATACTATTAGTATTTCATTGGGAAATTACCACTTCCTCTTGATAGATTACACAATTAAGTACCATTCATTGAGTTGATGGCCTTATGACTTATCCAGAATATAGCTATGCAAATCCACTTTCAATCTTATGATGATCAACTAATGGATACTACTGGATTTGATCAATAAAGCCACACTTTTTCCCAGGAATCTTCAGAGATCAGTCACTTTCACGTTATTGTCCTGCAGGCAGCAGACTGAGGTGTTGATAGCCAGTTAAAAGTACTTTGAGAGGTTCCTCAGGGTGGTTGGCTCTGTCTTTAAGGAACCGTAGAGCACTGGGGTGACCCAGAGGAAAAAGGAGAAATAAGCCTCAGCACCTGAAGCTTCTTTAGGCTACAAAGGAGTAAAGTTAATCATAAATCACAGAGCAAGACAGGCTGTGGTGGTACAAAATATAAAGTTCCAAAAACTATTTATTCACAACCATCTTCAAATCAGAAATGAAGTACACATACTTCCTTGTTCCCATCTCAATCTTCCTGCAACATGAGTGTGTATACATAAAGCACACATGCATAAACACATATACAAACTCACCAGCAAGATACTCAGAGTATCAGGAGAGGTAACTTCCATGGGGAAAAAAAAAGACATTTATTTCCTTTTTGTGAGATTTCAGGAGTATAAAATCCTAATTTTTTTTTTATTTTAAAGAGAAAAAAATAAAAATGACTCATAATTTCAAAACAGGATAATGGGAAATGGACAATGGTTAATGCATTGCATATTGTTGGCTTCAAAGTAGTTGCTCAGATTGCAAGATATAAGCATGCAAAACTGATCAACCAATATAAGCACAGACCAATCTTTTCAATGAACTAAAAGAAATTAGTAGTATTATGTTAGCTATTATATATATATATATATATATTCCTAAATTTCTGAGAACTTCTCTTTATGTCATATTTTGAAAACTTGTGATGTGTCTGCCATCATAAATAGTACAAGTTATACTTGTTAATCTGTTTTTAAACAAAAAGACTGGTTTACTATTGTATACTGGTTTTTATTGTTTTTATGAGAACCTTGGACAATAAAATTTCATCTGGCTTTCCTTAAAATACCATTTAACTATCATAAAAACAAAAACCATTCCTTTAATTGGCCCTCTCCATGTCCCTCCCCAAGCCAGCCAGTCACAGTCCTGCTCATTCAACTTCCTCAGTCAGCCAGCTTTGGCACATTCCCTCCTCCCTTTCTGCTCAGACTACTTACCCCAAGGTCATCAGTCAAGTGGTTCTTTCTAACAATTCCTTGGCTGTCTTTGTCTGAATTTCAAGACATGCAGAACTCAAAGGGTGTAGACCTACACTTTTTCAACCTCTCCACAAGGGAACAAACTCATCCATGCCCAATACTTTGCAATCTCCTGTACCCAGGTGACTTCCAAAATGCCTTGCTAGCCCTGACCTACTACCGGTCAAGCTCCAAATCTAGCACTTAAAAACTCTCATTGGTCCTTGAAGGTTTTTAAAAAAATAGATGCTGCTTCCTATGATCTTGGCATTCAATTCCTCCAAAAATCAAATAAAACAAGCATAAAAAATGATCCAGCTTCCATGTCCTGTAGCCTAGATCTTCACCTTATTTCTCACCATGGGTTAGTCAGGACTGCTGTCATAAAAATACCAGAGATTGGTTGGCTTATGAAGTATAGCAGTTTATTTATCACAGTTCTGAAAGCTGAGAAGTCCAAAGTCAAGTTTCTGGTAGATTCTGTGTCTGATGCAAGGACCTGCTTCCTCATAGACAGCCATCTTCTCATTGTGCACACACACAATGGAAGAGATAAAGGAGTATCTGGGGCCTCTTTTATGAGGGCACAAATTCCAATCACAGGATTCTTGTCCCCATAACCTAATTACCTCCCAAGGGCCCTATTTCCTAATCTTATCACATGGGGGTAGGGATCTCCACGTAAGAGTTGAAGGGAAACACAAATATTCAGACCATAGCACCATTTATCCAGACTTCCAACAGTGACCTCCAGATCATTCCAATTATTTATGTAGTTCTCTCCCTTCTTTCCTTTATCTGCATGTCATCAAATCCTAAAAATGTAGGAACAATATTTTAAGTCTGATATCTTATCTCCATTCTTGTGAAATACAGTCTAATTGTTAAGAATCAAAGTGCTGGAGCTAGAATGGGCCTAATTCTGCTACCTATGAGCTCTGGTACCCTGGATAAGATGCTTGTGCCTTCAAAGTCTATTTCCCCCTCTCTAAATGGAGTTAGTAGCCTCAATAATCTCAGGAGTGTTGTAAAAATTAAAATAGTGGCATAAGTGGCTCAACACAATGCCTGATACATAAATAGCAAGTGCACCATAAATGACAGAGAGCAGCATCATCCTAGTACCTTTTCCCATAACTCCATTCCTTTGAGACAGATGAGAAGCACCTGACATTCATTATTCACCTGCCTGCTGGAGAGAGGAGGTGTTAACTTGGCCAGTAGCTGTCTGCCTCTCCCCTTTCCTTTCCCTTTTGTTTTCCCTTGCATCCCAATGAACTGGGATAGTTTGCTTCAGTGCCTTCCCTGGCTATCAAACTGCTGTTCTCCAGAGTGCAGCCAAATTCTCAGTGTGGTGTCTTTCCCCCACTCTAGCCACTTCAGAGGATACCATTGCCTTTTTGAAGAAGGGAGGGTGCCCTGGAGTTGCTAAAATCAGGAAGGAAATAATCTGGCCCCATCATCTGCATAGCCAACATGTGGCTTGGGAGCCATAAACAATCATGCAAGCTCCTAGACCTCAGCTCTTTTTCTCCCTCAATTCACTACTTACATTGCTACCACATTAACATCCAAAAACAAATCTGTTCATGCTCCTCCTTGGTTTAAAGAATTTCTGCTGGCTTCTAGCCCATCGAAAGATTCTGGACTTATGTTGTCCAATACTGTAGCTACTAGACACATGCTGGTTACTCAGCACTTCGACTGTGGCTTTTATAACTGAGATGTACTGTAAAGGTAAAATATATACTGGATTTGAAGACTTATTAATAAAAGGAATGCAAACTAAATAATTTCTTTATAAAACAGACTTCTTTCTTTAAAGCCAAGGCAGAAGCTTTCTAGAGTCTTCTAAATCACCTTTACATCACCTTTTTAAATCAATATGCCATTTTTGGGCATGTTTGCATTTTTTCCTCCTTTCCTTCATTCATATTCCTTTTTATTCTCTTTTCTCATATAAAGTGTTAATGATCTCAGAAGCAATTATCTTTTGAATTTTTTAAGTGTGGTAAAATACACATAATAAAATTTACCATCTTAATCATTTATAAGTAAACAGTTGAGTGACATTAAGTACATTTACACTGTTGAGCAATCACAACCACCATCCATCTCAAGAACTCTTTTCATCTTACAAAACTGAAATCTTGTACCCATTAAACAATAATCCCCCATTTCTCCTCCCTCAAACCCTTGGCAAGTACCACTCTGCTTTCGGTCACAATGAATTTAACTTACACAAATTGGCTGCCTTCTGTTTAGATACATTTACACATATATAAAGTATTCCAGGTATTTAATAAAAGTGAAATACAGTATTTGCCTTTTCAAAATTCATTTATTTAACTTAGTATCATGTTCTCAAGGTTTATCTATGTGGTAGTTTGTACCAGAATTTCCTTTCTTTCCTTCCTTCTGCTTTGCCTCCCTCATTCTTCTTTTCTTTTCTCTTCCTTCCTTCCTCCCTCCCTCCCACCATGCACATGTGGTTCTGAGAGTGGCACCCAGGACCTTATGTGCACTAGGCAAGCATTCTACCACTAAGCCTTCCTTTTTTTTTTTTTTTTTGAGACAGGGTCTTATTAAGTTGCCAAATCTGGCTTCAAATTCATGATTCTCCTGCCTCAGCTTCTCAAATAGCTGAGATTTTAGGTATGTGCCAAAGTGCTAAGCTCTATTTAAGACTGAAAAATATTCCATTGTGTTTGTACATTTGATGCATTCATCTATCAAAGGACACTTGGTTTGCGTCTACTTTTTGGCTATTGTAAATAAGGCCACTGGGAACATGGAGGCACAAATATCTGTCTGAGTCTCTACTATCAATTCTTTGGGGCAGATTCCAGAAAACAGATTTTTTTTCCAGGTTTTTTTTTTTTTAAGATTTTTGCTGTTCTGACAAACAATTGGACAAGAAATGTGCTAAGATAGTGCGGTTTTACATTTAGTAAAGGTATTGAAGGTAGGAAAAGAAGTATGACCTACAGAATGCCAACCAGGCCACTGAAAGAGCTTACAGAGGTGGCAATGAGGTTAATGGCAACTCTCTTTTGTATCACTCATTCTGACTTCAGATCTGGGGCATCCTATCAAAACCCTGCTTGATTTTGTGCCAGAAGAACTGAAGACAGCATTCTCTGATTGGTCCCAGGTACAGGATTTGGGTGCATGTGTCCTGGATCCCTGTGACTGATAGGTCATGCCCACTTGCCCAGCTGGCTGGCCACACCCTAATCTCCTGCCTTACGAATGCAGGATCATATGGTGTTAAAGTTGAATGTTTCCTACAAAACACACTGAAATTTGTGACTGTGACAGTTTTGGGAAGTAGGACCTTTGAAAGGTGTTTAGGTCATGGAAATTCCACTCTTAGGAATGAATTAATTTCATTATTGAGGGAGTGGGTTAGTTATTATAGGAGTAGGTTAGGAATAAAAAGTTTACCTGGCATGGTAATGCATGCCTAATAATCCCAGCACTCTGGGAAGGTGAGGCAAGAGGATCTGTAACTTAGCAATATCCTGTCTCAAAATAGCAAATAATAAGGGGGTGGGGGGCAGGGAATGTAGCTTAGTGGTAGAGGCCCCCACAGGTTCAATCCTCAGTACTCTGATTTCTTCCCCTGTCTCATGTACTCACTTGCCTTTCTACCATGTTATAATGGCCATCAGCAGGGTACAGTGGCACATGCCTATAATCCCAGCTACTTGAGAGGCGGAGGCAGGAAAATAGCAAATTGAAAGCCTGGGGAACTTGGTGAGGCCCTGTTTCAAAATTTTAAAAACTAAAAAGGGATAGAAATGTAGCTCGGTGGTAGAGCACTTCTGAGTTTCCTCCTTGTACACAGACAGACAGACAGACACACACTCATCAATCTTGGATTCTCAGTCTCTAGACCTGTGAGTCAAACAAACTATTGTTTAAAATTTACCCAGTATTGTTTTTATTAATTCCCTTTAAAGGAAAAAAGATTTTTAAATAAAATAAAATTTACCCAGTCTGCAGTATTCTGTTAAGAATAGATCATGGTGACTCTATTTAATTTTCTGAAAGATGGCTGCCTTACTTTTTTCCATCACACTTAAGTCTCAAACACCATCTGGGTTAAGTTTATATATTCTAGATACTGACCTCTTATTAAGTATATAGTTTAGAAATATTTTCACTCATTTCACGGTCTACCTTTTTACTCTGTTGAATGTGTCCTCTGATTAACAGAAGTTTAGAATTTTGATGTAGTTTAATTTGTCTATTTTTTCTTTTTTGACTATGCTTTTGGTGTCATACTTAAGAAATCATTGCCTAATCCAATGTCATGAAGATTTTCCTCATAACTTCTAAGTTTTATATAACTTTAATGCTTTTGTTTAAGTATCTGATTCATACTGAGTTAATTTTTGTATATGCTGTAAAATAAAAGTTCAATTTATTCTTTTGCATGTGGATATTCAGTTTCCCCAGCACCATTTGTTGAACCAACTGTCCTTTTCCCATTGAAAATATTTAGCACATTTACCAAAAATCATTTAACCTATGGGTGAGGGTTCATTTATAGACCTCTATTCTATTCCACTATATGTCTGTAAGTCTTCACAAATAATTTTTAAAATTGAATACATTTTGAAATACTATTTTGGACATATTAGGTTAAATGAATTCCTAAAATAAAGATTGCTTAATTCTTTTTACTTTCTCAATATGGTTCCTAGAACATTTAAAATTACACCTGTATCTTCCACTATACTTCTGTTGGACAGCACTACCCTAGATGCCGCAAACAAGTCACCAAGCATCGTGGATGGTAACAGCAGATAAAATGACAGTCTGCAAGCACCCTTCCTCTTATGTTTATCATTATAGAACTTAAAGGGCAGGAGATCGATGCCCTAAAGAGCCAAGGTTTTTAAGTTACACAACCCCAGGTTTTAAGACCTGACCTGTCTAACACAGCTGTGAGTAGCCATAGGTATGCAAGTACCTATGTACTGAGTACTTGAAATGTGGCTAGTGCAAATTGATATGTGCTATAAGTATAAAATACAGACCACATAAAAGAATAAAATATCTCAATCATAATAAAATACTAATATTTTTGAAAGATTGAGTTAAATAAGTATATATTAACATAAATTGACTTATTTTTAGACTTAATTTTATATAACTGTGAACCTAAAAGGTGCAGAAATTTCCCACATACTTCCTGCCCCAACACATGCATAACCTATTCATAATCAACAGCCCTCTGAGAGTGATACTGTTGTTATAAATGACAAATTATACTGACAAATCATTATCACTCAGAGTCTACTCTTAGTGCTATACACTGTATGGATTTGAACAAATTGACATGCATCCACTATTGCAGTAACAGAGATATTAATTTCACTGTCCTAAAAGTATCTTATGTTCTGCCTATTCAACCCACCTCTCTTCCTGGCAACCATTGATCTTTTTATTCTTCTCATAGTTTTGCCTTTCCTAGAATGTCATGGGAATCATACAGAATACAGCCTTTCAGAATTGGCTTAAGTTAATAACATGCATTTTAGGATCCCTCCACATATTGACAGCTCCTTTTGTAATTTTTTATTTTTACTTTTTAAAATGTAGCTCCTAAAACATCTTTTTACCTTCTGACATCTGGTTGCCTCTCAGGCCCTTAAGTCCATGCCCAGCTACACCTAATTCACTGCATCCTTAGCATGGTAGCCTCCTTGCCTTCACCTACAATAGTCTTCTTTTTTTTTTTTTTTTTTTTTTGGTACTGGTGATTGAACTCACGACCCTGTGATTGCCAAGCAGGCACCCATGCCGCTGAGCTAATTTCCCAGCCCAATAAAGTCTTTTTTTAATCTAAAAACTAGTTCATGTTCAGATTCAATTCAAATACAACATAGGTTTTCTACACTTCCATTGGATTTATGCCATCTTTCATTGCAAATTCCACTTCATAATTTTTTGAGTATATGTCAGACTTTCCTTCCAGATTATAAACTCTGTGAAGTTAAATTCCATGTTTTATCATTGGGTCATCAATCCCTAGCACAGTCGAACACTTAGAAGGTAGTGATAGATGTTGAGTCAATCAATAATGAATAAAACAAAGTTTTGGATTATCTTCCAATATGAAAAACATATCTGCTTACAAGCAGACAGAAAAGGATTTCAAATGCAACAGACCATGCTGTTGCAGACTATCAACCAATAGCTATAATTATTCACAAACTAAAATTTGTATTTTAGTCAAATCAATTCCTTTATCAAAAATATAAAGAGTGCCACAATGAAGTCCTAATGGTCAGTGGGCTCAAGTAGCTTGGAAATGTGGGGACTAGCTATGGGAATCAGATGTTTAAAACAACTACATTCCATATCCATTAAATGTTGATGGCCAGGCCTCACTAGAATAGAGGCACTGAAACTGAGCCTTTGATGTACTTTCCAAAGAAAGCCACCAAGATGATTAAAGGGTCAGAAAATGAGATTTATGGGGAATGGTCACAGGAACAGAGACAATTTTGCCTAGACCAGAGAAAAGGCAAAAGGGTGGCTTAATAACCATTTTCTATCATTATTATTACACAGATGACAGTGACCATATGGTCTCCATTTCTACCAAAGAAAGAATATTGAAAATATACTTAAGCTGCAGCATAAAAAACAGAGCAGACCCAGGAAGCATGGAGCATAGCCAATTCTCCTTTATTATGCTGGAAAGCATAAAAAGGGTAGGGTGTGTTCAAACTTTCAACAATCTTTTGCTGAAGGCAAACTCTACTGGCTTGTCCTCAAATGAATCACAAACATACAAGAATTAAAAAGAAGTAGATATATGAAATGGAAATAGCATCCCTATCATGTGCATATTTGTCTTTTAGTCAAGGAAGATATATATACTAGTATTTGTTAAAATATAAGGTCCAAATCCCAACAAAAATTGGGAGACACACACAAGGTTGATCTTAAGTGTTCATTTAATCTATATCCATCTTTACCAAGCACATACTATACTCTTCCTCATTTGGTACCAGGAAGCATCAGAAAGCAACTAAACTTCCATAGTTAGTAAACATGGACAATTCCCAATAATCTTCTGAACAATGAATTCAGACTTTGACATCAGTTGGCACACGAACATTCCATGCTGAGAGATGATGACACTTTCTGCAGATAATGTGAATTTTGTGTGGAACTCAACAGCATATTATATACAAAAGCTAGGGAACCACTGAATGGTGGTACTTCCTTTGATATGCTCCCTGCTTTGTCACTACAGACACAGTCCTTCTTTACTAATTTGTTGCCTGAATGCCAACAGACCATTTTTTATGTCTTAGGCTGTACTTCTAAAATTGTTTCCATAGCCTTCTGTTTTTATGTACAAAAGACATACTACCAGCTGAAAATGCCTGAGAATCAATCAGGAATATTTTTAGTCTTCTCTATATCTTTAGCCATCTTGGTACCAGACAGGAATTTCATTCATGTGACACTTACACTTCCTTCACATGACTCACCATGCTAAGCAACTGATATGTCCTGGATGAATAAAACACACTGTGACTAAGATTCACAGTGCAATGGCAAAGATAGATGTGGGTGTAAATAGAAGCTCAAGTCTCTAAGCACTAATGGGGAAGGAAAGGCAAGGGAAACACCAGAGATGAACTAGTTGGGTGTCCCTCACGATATAAGGCAGAGTTTACAATCTGCAACAGAAAGTCTTGCACCAAGAGTAGGTCTTTTTTTTTTGTACCGAAATTTGAACTCAGGACCTTGCACTTGCCAGGCAGGTACTTGTGCTGCTGAGCTATATTCCTAGCCCCAAGAGTAGGTCTTAAAGTATGAGATGCTGTCATCCAGGCAGAGGAGACAGGAAAAGGCCCTAAAGCCCAAAAACTCACAGTCATTAGGCATGCTACCTTTGCAAAAATGAAACCATGCGGCACATTTCCCTCCTATCCTGAAGGTCTTCTTCAGATGACATGAGAAATGCACCTGAAGAATCTGACCCCTGCATGAAACACACAGATATACCTAAGTAGTCAACACAGATCAGGCACTGGCCCTACAGAGGTATGACAGGCAGGAGTAGAGAACAGTAGGAAGCTACAGTCTAGCTGGGAAGCTCTTCAAGAATTCTAGGCACCTTTCACAGCACCCCTTACCTAGCAACAACCACAACTTGGTTCCAGTTCCATCTCCTCTGCCACACTGGTGACAGTGCATTGTACTTGTGGGTCAAACTTCCTCTCAACACTGGGCCAGGTAAGAGTTGTACTATTTTATCACTACACCTCTATCACTCTGCGCATATGCAGCTCAAGCAAACTTTGATGACTAAGTTACATAATTAACTGATATATGTGATTAGGATTTTAGAAAGCAGAATCTTGAAGTTATAATCCCAAGTACCATTCTCTATCTAGTTCAGCAGGTTTTATTCTTCCTTGAAAGCTATCCGTCCTCGGTTCATGCTTTCATATCCCTCAATTTTATATTCATAAATCAACCCCTTTCCTCCACAAAAGGAAAAGGGACAAATATTACTGTCCTCAGCTAAAACTGATCTATGTCAAAATGAAATATAACCAAGCCAAAGAGGTAATAGGGAACTGGTTTCTCAATCTCACATTCTCAGAGGAATGTGAGATTACTGCTTTGAGAGAGAAAAAGAGAAACCCAACCTGATTACAGTGTAAAAATAGGTCACTGCTTGAATATAGTCCTTTGGGTAACTGGCAGAAAGCTCCTTTTGCTTCTGACTCTAATGTCACAAGAAAGTGGCAGCACAATCTTAGAATAAGGGTTCTATGGCCAGCTGGCCACCTTGGCCTGGCCTCCCATCTGGCATTCTAGAAGTAGCACACAGGGCCAGGACACTCCTGGGGAGCTCAGTGGGCCTTTGTTACCTCTGACATAAAATACCAGAGTTGGTAAGGATTTTGTTTTGTTTTGAACAAACTGGGAGACAATTCAAGGTTGTCCCATAAATCTCTCTCGCTTGCATTCAACTACAGTAGCAGAGAAATGAATAGTTTAACTAATTCAAATATTTACACAGAAAAAACAGGCAGATTCTATGCTGCAAGAGATAGTTACAATTCTGAAATACTTTACTGTTTGTAGCAAATTTAGTGATTCTGTGTGTGCATATGTACTACGCACAGATCAAAATTTTGGATCTATGGCAAAAGCTGCTAAGGTTAGTGGTAGCATACTAAAGGTAAAGAAAAGGGCATTTGAGTATTATGTTTTTTAGCAAACAATGTATTTCATAATGGCAGTGATCAACACAGGGTGCCAGAGTTCTCTTCTGATAGAGTAATTCTCAGAAGAAGTTCTAAAATAGTACACTAATACATGCCCCTACAAAAATAGCCCTGGCTTATAATATACACAGTATGTGTGTCTCTTCTTTAAAATAAACTGTAAAAGTGTTGAGGAAAGGGTAACAGGTAAGGTAATTAGAACTTATATTTCCACTGTTTCTAACAGAATTTGAGTAACTAATGAAAGAAAAGGGAAGAAAAGTCTGTCAGAAGACTGAGGAACACTTTTTCCACAGTTCATTAATCAAAAGAGTAAGATAAACTTGAAAAATATTAATAGATGTATATGTAAAAAATTAATTTGCAGAAATATAAGCAATTTATGCCTTGAAATCTAGTCCCTTCTCCACAATAGGGTCATGGGCCACAGGTTAGAATAACTAATATATACAAAATAGGAGAAACCATATCTATCAAATGCCATTTGGATTCTATGGTGCAAGTAAAAAACCCAATTCAAAAGGGGGTTTATTGGCACATGTAAATGGAAAGTTCAGAGGTTGGGCAGCTTCAGTTTGGCTTGAGTTTGATTCAAGGGCTATGTAATGAAAACAAGAGCCTGTTTTCTATTTATTTGTTTGTTTGTTTATTTATTTATTTATTTATTTATTTTTGAGACGAGTTTTGCTCTATAGTGGAGGGTGGCCTGGAATGCACTATGTAGCTCAGCGTAGCCTCAAATTCTCAATCCTCCTGCCTCAGCCATTCAAGTTCTGGGAAGAGCCACCATACCTAGCTTCTTTCTCTCTATCATATTAAATACATTCTAAGAGCAGCTTCCCTAGTCAGGGTAAGATAAGTCTCAGGATTCATGTCCCCATGACATCCAGGACAGAAAGAAGACTGGCTTTGGGGCAGTCTGTCAGAAGACTGAGGAACACTTTTTCCACAGTCCTCAGCAAATACTCTGATGGTCTAAACTGGGTTACATCCTAGGCCTGAACTAACCCCTGAGGGACTGCTACTGGATCAATCACTGTGGCAACATGTGTGGAGTTACCTGATTGGGTTAAATAATAAAGACCCACCCTTGGAGCTGGGGGAGTGGAACCAATGTCTCCCCTATCAGAAGACAAAACACACAGTCTATTTGTTCCAGAAGGGAGTAGAAAGGTAGAAAAGATGTTGAGGGGTGTGTCCTCCATCCTTCACCTGGCACTATATTTGATCCTGAGAGTCTCAATATCAAGGACAATAAATTTTGGGTGACATAATTTTTATAATTTAAGAAAAATGAAAATATATGCTTACACAGAGACATTCTCTTGGTGGAAAACTCGAGACACATATCTTGGAACTGTGTGTATGCAAAAATAGATAAAAGTCAGGCTTACAGTCTTAATTTAGAAGGGTATAGTGAAACAAAAGAGGCCATTTTTATACTGATCTTCCAGAAGACAGGGGATGTGACATAAGTCATAATTAAGTGAAGTTGTTTTGGTAAAAGACTGAAATGATGCAATTTAGATGCTCTCCCTTCAAATGAAGTAACTTTTTGCAGAGTAGGGGTTGACCCACCTTAGATTTCTTCCTATGTATCAAATTTCTAAAAATGAGCTCAAACGTTACTTCTCAAATATTTCAAAGTTTTGTCATCTTCAGGTTATCCTGAGTGTGTGTCTGTGGGTACATTTGTATGTGTCATTTATTTCAAATAAAATATTGATCGCTACCAGATACTTAGCTTTGTGCTAAACAATATGATGAAATGGGAAGAATTCAAAGCTAAAACATCTTTCATCGAACAGTATAATCACCACTAGCTGAGTAAAATTGCTATATGTCAGGAAGTGTGCCAACTGCTTTACATTTATTTGCTTACTTAATTTGCTCCTCACAGTAACACAATGAGCTAAGTATCAATCTGATTTTCCACACTGAGAAACCAAAGCTTAAATGGCTAAGTACTATAACTTGACTTAGCTGACCCAAGCAACAGGCAACAGCTGGGACTCAAGTCCAAGCAGTCCTGTTTCTAGAGCCAATATCAGTTTTTTGTTTGTTTGTTTGTTTTGTTTTGTTTTGTACCAGCAATTGAACTCAGGGCCTTGCACTTCTCAGGCAGGTGCTGTGCCGCTGAGCTACATCCCTGGCCCCACAGCCTATATTCTTAATCGACAGCACTGCCGGCTGGCAAGAAAACAAACACATCCTGAAAGACTAAACAGTACAAGACAGATGTTGAGTGAAAAGCACAGTCATGAAATGTAGAGCAAAGTGCCCTGAAATTCCTAGGACTGAGAGGTAAGAAAGGCAAACAGGGTGAGGAGGCACCACATACACTGCTGTTAGCTGTGCAAGCCCTGTCAACAATGAGACTTAACTGATCATACACAATCTGTCCCTCACTGGCCTCTGACCCATAATCTACTCATGTATTATGTCTTCATTCTTTAGCCTCTGATAGAATAAAAAACTAATGACATTTTTGTATACCTTAGTAACTTTCCAAGCTCTCTTTAAGGATGGAACCAGTTCTTCTCCTGATGTTCCCAGACTTCCTCTATGTTCTAGAGATTATGTGGCCATTCCAAGACAGTAAGTTTGACATTCTCTGAACAAATACTAGATGGTACTCGAATATTTATATGATTATTATAACCCTACCCTTAAAAATATATGAAAATGGTCTTTGACCACAGGATTGTCACTAGCCTCCTCTGTGCTGATTTCTGAGTACTAGAAATTTGTGGGAGTGAACTGATGTGGTACCCTTCTCATCCTCAGCAGTCTCTTTACAAAGCATCTGACTTCAGGCTATCTCAGGTAAGGATCTCCAGGGTATACTTCTAGGGTCCCAAAGTTCAAAAGAGGGAGAAATATCTCCTCTACAAAAGAGTGAAGTCTTAAGTATATGGATTTTCCCTCTGATTCCATTGGGATTAGGGAAAAGTATCAATATTTCCTAGTACTTCCACAGTTAATAGGATGTGCTATAAGCCCTATGCCAGTAAGTTTCTCATAAGGTAGAATGGTGAATTAAGAATGCTACCTTCTAGGCAATGAGAAACCTATTTATTTTCTCTGTGAGCTACCTACTATAAAGGTCACATATAGAAATTTAGTTTCATTTCCAGATTCAAAACACATTTGAAAGTGGCCTGAAGTGACCTGTGAAAATGGTGTACTACACTTCTGAACCAGAAAACCCCACAAAATCATGCAAATCAAGAGGCTCAAATCTGTGTGTTCACTTTAAGAACACCTGTGAAAATGCCCAGGCCATCAAGGGTATGCATATCCAAAAGGCTATTATGCAATATCTGAAGGATATCACTTTAAAGAAGCAATGTGTGCCATTCTGGCATTACAATGGTGGAGCTGATAGGTGTGCCCAGGTCAAAGAGTGGGGCCAGACATAAGGTTGGTGGCCCAAATAGAGTGCCGAATTTTTGTTTCACATACTTAAAAATACAGCGAGTAATGCTAAACTTAAGGATTTTAGATGTAGATTCTCTGATCATCAAAAACAGGCAAATGCATTGCTGTACTTACAGAGCTCATGGTTAGATTAATCCACGCTTGAGCTCCCCCTGCCATGTTGAGATGATCCTTACTGAAAAGGAACAAATTGTTCCTAAACTAGAGAAGGAAGTTTCACAGAGGAAAATGAAGAAATGAAAACTTACAGCATGGAAATAAATTAAGCATAAAATAAATGCAAATAAAAGCAAAAAAAAAAAAAAAAAAAACACCAACATTTGAATGCACTAGGTTCTGTGTTAAAATCTCCTCATAGACTCAATCTCAGGAAATGGACATTACTTTTCTCTCCTATGTGGATGCTAAAGCTCAAGGAAGTTAGATCTATTAGCCACAGAGTTGGAAAATTATACTTTATACCAGACTGAATATCCAGATTACCAAAGCTTTTGCTCACTCCACTATGTGCTGCTGACTCTCCTAGTGCCAAGACTTGGGTCCTTGGGATATTATTATATAACAATAATACATGGTATTTGGAAGGTCAACCTCATTATAATCAAATCCTCACTTGGCTACCTGAAGAGAAAGAACAAGTCATGTTGAAGAGGGCAATCAGAAGCCAAATGGTGGTAACTGCTGTAATGAACGATAGACATAGCAGGTTATAAACTCTAAGGGAGGATCAGCTTCGGAGAGAATAAGGGAAGAAGGGAGACTTGAGAGAGAGGAGCCATTCACTAAGAAGGAGTTTCTTAAATTAGCAAGAGTTCTTCAGCATAGACATGGAAGAGGCAGGCAGACACAAAAAAGGGCTCAATGAGAAACTCTTAGATCAGTTTCTCAGTCTTAATATTACTGACATTTTAGGACAGAGAGCTCTACATTCTAGGAGGCTGTCCTATGCATTATAGGATATTAGCAACATCCTTAACTTTTACCTGCTCGTGCTAATAGCACCTCCCCTCCACATACACAATGTTCCTGGGTTGTGACAACCAAAAAAGTCCTTAAACTACCAAATGTTCCCTGGAAGGAATAATTGTCCCTGGCTGAGATTCACTGCCTTAGGTAAAGATGTATCAGACATGGGGACAACTAAATTGGGAGGGGGGTGAGGTATGTAGGGGAGGTCATGAATCTATAGGAAAGTTAATTACAGGTGTGTGCTCCAAGTGACTGCTCATCAACTTCTTTAGGTGTGGACTCTGAAGAAATTAACACAAAACAAACCCAATGAGAACACATGATAGGGCCCTTAGAATAATGCATAGCAATAAAATGTCTATAGAAGGAGAAAATGGATACTAGACGTAGGTAACTTGGAAAGGACAAGTACTCTCTTACTGTCTTCTCCTTTCAGAAAACTGATGTGAGAGAGGAAGACATGGGTAATGCTACAGAAAGCCTGGAATTCTCAAACCTGTTTGAGAGATCTGAGAGGACTTGAATGAGAAGAAATGCTGACCCAAAATGTGTCTGTGACTGCAATGCCATCCTTATCTTCTCAGGCAATCTTTCATTCCTCACTTTTATCTTTGTACTGCTGTTGCCCAGGAAAAGTGGCAAGGAAATTGGGATATTTATTCCTGACAGGCAAGAAGGAAAGTGGAGAAGAGAGATGAAATGGGAGAATTTTGAGGAAAGAAAGATCTACTGATAGGGCTTATAAACTGGTCATATTTCTCACTAAAAGAAAACAAGAAAGACCTGGAATTGGGGGCCGGGAGGAAAGGAGAGTAGCAGAGAACACAGTATCTTCAAAATGCCAATTTTGGTCAAGCCATATTGCACGAATTACCATATTCAGTGTTCACAATATCACGTAATACCTGGGTATGGAGTGGGCATTATAATCTTTAAACAGAGGAAAAAAGTGAGATGCGAGGAGGTAAATTAACAGATTGAAGGACTTCCCAGTAGACCAAAACCTCAGATTTTGTTGATAGGCCCCTTCATGCTGTGCTTCCTCACATCTCCCATATCTACCACCTCTTGCCTCAACATGAACTATGGCTCTGTTTATAGACCATCTGCTCCAGTAGACTAGACTTCCAGGGATTGGGTTTTGGATTCTGTGTCTCTGGCATTTCCTTAGAGGCCAGGCTCAGGCCTCATAGCTACCAAAGAAGTAAGCAACAGAATGCTGAGGTGCACAAAGGGCCCACAGAGATCCTGCTGAGTGAATTTATAGCAGAACTAATGAGCACACCCAGTTACATAACTGCTCCTCTCAACTGCTCAGTCGCCACTAGAAAAGCAGAGCTGTCTTTCTATTCCTGGCTATATATAATCTCAATTCTGGTCAGGGACCATGCTGCAGCTTCACAGCTCTGTCACAATAGGTATTATTATTTTCCTAAAAATGCGACAATTTTTACCAGTGTTGCTATAAAATAATACAGGCTTAAGATTAAGATACTTAAGATGAAGCAGTTTTCCCACATTTTGTGTACTTTTCTACCTCAAAAGCATTCATAATTTTTGGCTTCACTTTGAGAAACAAGCACAAAAAAGGATGAAAATGGGATGCTGATGCTGAACAGCCATCTTGCAACATTCCATAACTATAGGCTTCAGTGCTAGAACTTCAAGACTCAAATCCTCAATAGAACAGTATTCTCCTTTGGTAACTCAATAGGGGATAATCCATTAACCACCAGAGAGTAATTCGGGTTTGTTTTTGGCTGTTTCATACTTATCTTATGGGAAATGACTCAAGTCTATTACTTCATGCATCTATGGCTACATAGAATCATTTATGCATATGAATGCTGCATTGAAAGAATCACTTATTTGTCTTGCAGCTTGCTTGATATAGTTACTTGAAAAATATGTTTTCTGAGACTTTTTAAGGCAAACATTTACTAAAAATTACCACATCAATTAATGTTAGTCCTGAAAGGTTCTCTAGTTTCTAAAAGCCATAGTTTGTTGTTCTAACGTGAATTATTACACATATACACTTGAATACTTAAAATTCCATTTCTTTAAGTATATGCATTCATTTATACTTTTTACTAATTTGGTTGGGTCTTCCCCTAAACCAATTCTTCCACAATGATGAGATTTTAAGAAATGAAATCATGTATCTGATGTTTTATTAGGATAACAGGTTAAAAAGAAAGAGAGGCTTTCAAAATATTGATAAATTTGCATTAATACTAATATATAATATCTATTGGCACAAACACTAATAGTAGTGCAAGTATTTACAGACATGAGCTCTTATACAATGAGTATGTATACATTTCAAGATTTGTTTAACACTGAGTGGCTCAGTTATAGCATCTGTTATTCAAGGGTGTCATGTCAGCATTTGGAGTCAGATAAACCTGGTTCAATCTCTGACTCAGCTACCTACCAGTGAAATCACATAGGTCTGGGGTGAAGTACTGACCTTTCCAAATCTCAGTTCTGTCTGGTACAGTGGTAATCATCTGAGTGCAAACAGGACAGGGTTCACTATGAAAATTGAAGAAGACAGTGTATGTTAAAGTGCCTTTGGGAAGCATGTTTAAAGTTCAGTAGAAGTCTTGGGCTTCTTTCCTCCTACTTTTCTACCTACACTCCCCAGTCCAAGGTGCCCAATGAACACTGACCCTCTCCTTTTGCTTGTGAACTGTTGCAGTTACTTCAGTTACGTACATTGCCTATGCACTGCTCTCAATATGGTCCTCAGGATCACAACCCTATGTGCTTTTCCAGGACACAGGTAGTCGTCCTCATAGGCTCCCTGCAGGAGCATACTACAATTCTTGGTTCCTTGAAAATCCAGTTTTCCTTCCCTAATTCTCCCCAGGTCATTTTGCTACTTCAAGAATTCCATCTCCTCTAGTCTACAGGAGCTATTTCATGTGATATTTGAGATGCATGGTGTCTGACCCCTATCTCTGTACATTTTCATTCTGTTCATTCTTCTTTACACTCAAGTATAATTTTACCTCTAGTACCTAAAACTCCATGCTGTGTCATCACCCATCAACTTTTTATCTGCTCCTCTTTGTCCATATTATTCATCTCCGTTATCTCGCAAATTTTTAGACAGTCTCCAAACTTAAATGGTTCCACTTCTGTGATCCAGTCTGTGAAGTACTGATTGTGTCTTTTATATTCTTCTATTACTGCATTTGCCCCACCATCATGTAATGATTTTTTCATGTCTTCTTATAACTCAATGACTACTACATATTTCTTTAGGAAATGTGCCAACACCCAACTCAACCTTGAACACAACAGTCACCTGGAAAGTATTTGTATTGCTAAAGAAAAGCTGCTTTCAGTTCAATGGACAGATCAGATGAAACATAAGGAATACATGATTCAACACAATCTGTGAGGACTGTGGAAGCAGGTGGAAGGGGAATTCTGCTGTATTTCTGTTTAATATGTTAAAACATTGGTGACTGCCACAGCTCAGGAAAAGAAACTTTTTACGTAGTTACAATTCACTCTAATGAGTCCATTACACTTACCTAAAGTCAGTGGAGTTCAAAAATATATTTTTCTCCCCAAAGTCTCATTTAAAAAAAGCTCCCTGCTCTGTGGAATAAACGTGGGCAATTGCTTTTGCAGTTTTTGGCGATGCCAGTTTATGGCTATGTTTTTCTGTTCACTGAACTGGCTCATTTCTTCAGGAGAACAAACTGTTCTGCACTGAAGCAGGAATTGGCTGGGTTCTAACAAAAAGATCTGCCCCCCCAACAGTGTTTTTGCAAAAGACCCAAGTCAATTTATAGCCAAGTAACAAAAGGTCAAAAAGGTTACTCAAGCAATGGGCGTAATTCCTGTGTGTCACAGCCAATAAAGGAAATGGGTGGGAATAAATAGTATGCAATCCTAACCTGAAATTATTTGTGCAAAACTATTATTGTAAACTATACAAAATGACCCATGGCTTCCAATATAAAAGATTTCTCTAACTTCTTTTTTTTTTTAACAAGGCACATTTACTCTGGAAGAACTGAAATGACCTCAAATTCCTTATTCACAAGTAGAAAATGTCAGAAACTTTCTTCACATTAATTTATGAAAAAAGGTCACTGCTTTGTAGTCTTGAAATAAAAAAGCTCCCATAAAATTAAATATCTTATAGTCAATTCACAAATACAGTTTGCATAGCTGAATTTAAACTATTTGCCAAAAGGGAGGCAATGTTGACCTAAAAGACAGGCTAAGAAAAGACCCTACAAAGTTGACAGTGGATCTGTTTTAATAATGCTTTAAGTATGGCAAACTAATGTATTATTCAACAAGCATAAGAACAACAAGAAAAGCCTGCCTTTAAAGCAAACATGAAGAACTGACATCACCAGTCAAGTAAGTAGAAGACAGATGAGTAACAGCCTGTACTGGGCTGTTAACCAGGCCAGGCCCATGGCTCTATGGAGTAAAAAAGTCTTTCAGATTTCAAGGCTGTTGAAGGACTCCTCCTTCAACCCTACATCCCCTAATACTTCATGATGTCTAAAGTACCATTCAAAACAATATTATTATCCAAAAAATGAATGGTCCAGACAAGTTGGTTTTAACTCATTTTCCCTTACCTCTTTATAAGCACAATTATAAACCCTGGAAATAATATGAGGCAATCAAAGAAGAAGTCTGAAAAATAGTAATAGGAAAATGAGTTAGGGCCTCCAGGTCTTGAATAATATAACAGCAGGGCATTTTATAATCCCCTCCTCCACTCACAGAAGAAAGTGGGAAGCTCAGTATTTCCCAACCCCCAAATATCAGGCCAGATGTAACACCAATTAGCAGGATATCTTAGGACCCCACTGACAATAAAGCACTCTGACAAAATACTCTCCCTCTCCTTACAAGGCTCCTAGGAAGTACTCTTCATCTCAGCAGGACAGAGACTCCTTTCCCCTACAGGCACCTAGGAAAACCTCTCTCTCAGCACCAACAATGACCAGTGAGCACAGAGTAAACTAAGCAGCACAGAGTAAACTAAGCAAAGCAACAGAGTACTATAAAAGCTCTGAAAAGTAAACTGTTATTCCACAAAAGTAGAATTTAACCTATGTGCTAAACCTAAGTAGGGTGACTGCCTACTAAAATACTGTAGAAGACTTAACTAGGATCCGGGTGATATCAAAACTGAACAAGGACACAACAACAACAATAAAAATAATAAACCAATATCCTTGATAAACATTGATACAAAAGTCCCTGATAAAATACTTCTAAACCAAATTCAGTAGCACATTAAAAAGATCATATACCATAATCAATTTGTTTTCATTCTTGGGATGCAAGGATGGTTCAACAAACATAAATCAATAAACAAAATACACCACACACATAGGATAAAAATCACATGATTACCACAATTGAAACAGAAAAGTGTTTTGACAAAAATTCGACATCCATTCAAGATAAAAGTCCTAAAAAACACTAGGTATTGAAGGATCATTCCTCAATATAATAGAGCCAACACCATTTTGAATGGGGAAACACAAAGAACTTCCTCTAAAATCACAAATGAGTCACGCATGTCCACTCCCACCATTCCTACTCAGTGTTTACTTGAAATTTTAGCTAGAGCAATTAGACAAGAAAATAAAAAGAATTCAAACAGGAATACAAAAAGTCAAAATATCCTTGTTTGCAGATGACATGATCCTATACTTAGAAGACCTTAAAGATTCTATCAAAAGACTTTTAGAGCCTAAAAATGAAATCAGCACTGTAGCAGGAAATAAAATTATTATTAAAAATATCAACAACAAACTATTGGAAAAAGAAAAGAGGAAAACAATTTTATTCACAGTAGCTTGAAAAAATATCTAGGAATCAATCTTAGAGGTGAAAGATCTCTACAATGAAAATTTCAGAACACTGAAGAAAGAAATTGAAGAAGACTCTAGAAGATGGAAAGACCTCCCATGTTCATGAATTGAGAGAATACAAAAATGGCCACCTCACCAAAAGTAACCTATTCAATGTAATCTCCATCAAAATAACAGTGACATTTTTCACTGAACTAGAAATAACAATCCTAAAATTCATGTGGAAACACAAAGACTAAGAGTAGCCAAGGCAATCCTCAGCAAAAAGAGAAAGGCTAGAGGCACCACAATACCTGATTTCAAATTATACAAAAGCCACAGTAACAAAAATATCATGGTGCTGGCACAAAAATAGACACAGGCCAAAGGAAAGAACAGAGAATACAGAAACAAACATATGAACTACAGCCATCTAATTCTGGACAAAGTAGCTAAAACAGTATGTTGAAGAAAAATTAGCCTCTTTAATAAATAGTGCCAGAAATCCACATGCAGACAATTGAAACTAGCTCCTTGTATAAAAATCTCCACAAAAATCAATTCAAAATGGATCAAAGATTGAGATATAAGATCCAAAATTTTAAAAATGCTAAAATAAAACAGGGGAAACTGAATATAGTGGTTGGTACATGACTGTAACCCCAGCACTCTAGGAGGTTGAGGCAGGAGGATCTCCAGTTTGAGTCTATTCTGGGAAACTTTTAAAAGGAGGGCAAGGAATATAGATTAGTGTGAAGGCCCTGGGTTCAATAATCAGTACCACAAAAGGGGGGATGGGGAGGAAAGAAGGAAAGCAGTTGCGGGGTTGTGGGGGACAAGAAGCAAGGAAGGAAGGAAGGAGAACAGGGAAAATACAAGAAGCCTCAGGCACAGGCAAAATACTTCCTAAATAGAATTTCAACTACACAGGAGATAATAGCAAGAATCAAAAAACCAGGACTGCATTAAATTAAGAAGTTTCTGCACAGCAAAGGAAACAACTAACACAATGAAGAAACAGCCTACAGAACAGAAGAAAATCTTTGCCAGCTACACTTCTCACAGAGGATTAATGTCTAGAATATATAAAGAGTTAAAACAACAAAATGAAACAGCCCAATCCTTAAATAGGTAAATAAACTAGACAATTCTCAATAGTGGTTGCATTAATGGCTAATACAAATCTGAAAAGAATTTCAATATATTTACCCATTAGGGAAATGTGAATCAAAATTACATTAAGATTCTATCTCACTCCAGTCAGAATGGTTATCATTAGGAATACAAAAAACAATAAATGCAGCGAAAAACGAATCCTTCTACATTGCTGGTAGGAATGTAAACCAATATAGCCTTTATGGAAATCAGTGTGCAAGTTCCTTAAACAAGTAAGAATAGTAAGAACTACCACATGACATAGCTATACCATCCTTAGTATACACCTGAAGGAACTAAAGTTAGCATACTACAGGGATAACTGCATACCCGTGTTTACTACAGCACAATTCACAACAGCCAAGATATGGAACCAGCCTAGATGCCCATCAACAGATGACTGGATTAAAACAATGTGGTATATAGCCATAAAAGAATATATTCAGGTGTAAAGAAGAACAAAATTTTGTCATCTGCAGGAAAATGGATGGACTCTAGAGATCATCATATTGAGCAAAATAAGCTAGACTCAGACAAATACCATGTGCTTTCCCTAATATGTAGAATCTAAAATAGATGGCATGAAAGTGGAAGGGAGACTATTAGACAAGAGGAAAGGAATAAGGGAGAGGAAAGAGAGTAGGGCAAGGGAAGATAGTGGAGGGTGGATATGATCAAAATATAAACACTGAAGCCCAACATTTTGCAAAATTAATCTGCAATAGTTATAAAGGAGAAATAAATAAGTAGAACCCAAAGTTTCCTACATAATAGATAAAATAGATTTGAAAATCACTTGCCAAAACAAGAACTAGAAAAAGCACAACTTGAATGAAAAAAGATAGTTAACTGACACACCAAAATGAATCTGAGATTGGAATTAGATTACGAGGACTTTTAAATTGTTCAACAAGCAATGTCAAGTTCTCTAGAAACAAAGGAAAAAATGTAAAATCTAATCAAAGGAGTAAAAGTTACAAAAAAGAATCGAATATAAATTATAGAATACAGTAATAGAAATTTAAACAATACTTGCTAGATGGGCTCAATAACAGGATAGAGAGGTCAGAGTCAGTGAACTTGAAAATCAATAAAAACTTACTCAATAGAAACAAATGAGAGAAAATGGGCTGAAAACAAACAAAAAGAACTTTAGACACTTGTGAGGCAATAAAAAAAGATCTAACATCCATACCATCGAAGTCCCACAAGAGGTGGAGAAAAAAAGAGGGGATTGACAAAGTATTCAAAAACATAATGCCTGAAATTTTCCCAAATTTGGTGAAATATATACACCTACAGATTCAAGAAACTGAACAAACCCAAAATTGGATAACTCAAAGAAATCCACACCAAGACATATACTTTCTGTAAAGTAAAGAAAGAAAAACTCTTGAAAGTAGCTGTGCATGGTGGCATCAACACCCATAATTCCAGCACACAGGAGGCAGGGGAATGGACACAAGTTTGAGGTTATCTTCTGCTACACTGTGTTCAAGACCAGCCTGAATTATATAGTGAGCCGGTGTCTCAAAAACAAACAAATACTCTTGAAGACAAAGACATACAATATGGCATATATATGGAAACACCAATTCAAATGGCAATAGATTTCTTATCTGACGCCATGGAGGCTAAGAAAACAACATAACATTTTCATTCTAAAAGAAAAGAATTATGAACCATAAATTCATATCTGCTGGAATTTAACAGTGGAAGGAAAAAGACATTCTCAGAAGTCAAAAACAAAACAAAACAAACCCAAAAGAATGTCTCACTAGAAAATGTATCCATAAAAGAATGATTAAAGGAAGTTCTTCAAACAAAACTCAAAAAATGAAGAAACCCTAGAGGATTAGAAAGGAATAAAAGACAAAAGAAGAAGCAGAAATATGGGTACATACAATAGACTATGTCTCATGGGTTTCATAAACTATATTTGTTGACTGAAACAAAAATTACAACATAAGCTGATGGTCAAGACAGATTTTGAAAGGGAAGATGATAAAGGGACCTAGATAGAAGTAATGTTTCCATATTTTACTCAAAGTGTTAAAATGTTGATAAAGGTAGACTGTAATAAATCACATATGTGTAAAATTGTAACATGCAGAGCAACCACTAAAAGCGTAATATAAAGATATTCAAAAACACTACAAAAAATCAAAATAAAACCCCAAAATTGTTGAAGAAACCCAGAGAAAGGGAAGAAACAAGAGACAAGAATGGGGAACAGGATAAAAAACAAATTATAAAGTACAAATTATAGGGCTCACATAATAACAATAATTACCTTATGTACAAATGGTTCAAGTATGCCAATTAAAAGGCAGAGACTGGGAGGGTGGGTAGAAATACAACCCAGCTATATGCTGTTCACAAGAAGCCTCACATTTAATTAATTAACATAGTGGTACTGGGAATTGAACTCAGGGCCTTACATATGCTAAGAAAGCATTTTACCACTAAAGTACATCCCTATAGCCCAGAAACTAACTTCAAATTCAATAAAGACAATGCAATTCATATAATAGACTATCAATCTCTATTTAAAATATGGTTGTACACTCTTGCAACCCCAGCATTCTGAGGGGCTGAGACAGCAGAATCAAAGTTTGAGTCTAGTCTGGGTAACTTAAGAGACTTAGCAAAACCATGTCTCAAAATAAAGAAAAAAATAAAGTTTTAAAAAGTGTTGGAGATATAGCTCAGTGTAAAGGCCCTCAGTTCAATCCCAAGTACTGAAATAATTAAAATGATGCTTATGAATGACACAGGAAATTATTAGAACATATTTTATAAGATGACAAATAAATATTCTAAAGGCAAGATAAAAAATGAATATGTAAGATGGCTTCACACTTTAAACAATTCTAAATAAATGGCAAAAAGGAATACTATCAAGACATTACTAATAGTAATATCATCATGATTTCCTACTTTAGGTTACTATAAAAATTACTTTTATAATAAGAATGTTATTTTTTCTTTAGTTAAACTAGTCTGTTAAAGACATTGTGCTTTGTCTCATGAGGAGGAACTAATCTCTATCATTGGTACCATCATTAATGTGGATCTTTCTACTGGTGCATTGGTTGTCCATTCCTCTTCTCGGTTCTCCAGAGGATCAGAGGTGCAGGCAAAAGAACTGGAAAACCTAGAAATATCCTTTTTGTAAGCTTCGTGGATGGGAACTAGGGAGTGGGAAAGGGGGGAAATGGGAATACAACAAAGGATCAGAAGAATGGGAAGAGAAAGAATGCAGATAGAAGAATCAGCCTGTTGGATATCTGCCTCACTTTTTGCAGTCAACAAAGTCGCTAAATTCCCAAACGTTTGGGTTACTAAGCTGGTTTCCTCACTCCATCACCCCAGATCACATGAGCAGACCTTGGTGTTCCCAGGCCCAAATTCCACCATGCTGGGGACTACTGTCCAGAAGAAATTCTTTAATTTTATACTGCTACATAGTTATCAATTTAACATATCTGTCTTCCTCTCTTTTTCAAAGTATCTCTGTAACATATCCAGGGGCTCTGTGACAACCTTCTTACTTTGTAAAAGGCCCAAAACTTTTCTGGCATTTCAAGTAATAAATCTCAAACTAATCCTCAATTCTTCCTCACTCATTCTTTTACATTCAATAACTATAAAGGATAATCAACACTGACTACAGAAGATCAGAGAGTTCTAAGGTCCACTATTAGAAATTTATAATTCTTTCACCAAATATTACTTTTATTCTTTCTTAAGACAACTTTAAAAAATGAAACCTATTAAAATCAAAACTTCGGGCTTGCTGGCCACTCTGGACATGGCAATGGTCCACCCAGCAACCCCAAGCAGCTAGGGAACCTAAGTTCGCCGTCTGGGGCCAGCTGAAGGCCTACATAGCTTACTCCACGTAGATGTGCACCCTTAGTTTGCTGCTTAGAACCTGGAAAGTCCCCGCCCAGTGACTCCAAACAGCTGAGGAAGCTCAGTGCGCCACTCCGGTCCTGGCAGAGCCCTACCCAATAATCCCAAGCACAGGGGGAACCTTGCTGTGCCATTCCGGAAAACAATTTTGGGAGAATGGCAGTTTTCACAACGTTTGTTCTTCCTATCCATGAACAAGGAATGTCTTTCCATTTTCTGAGATCCTCTTCAATTTCTTTTTTCAGAGTAATGTAATTTTCATTGAATAGACCTTTTACTTCCTTTGTTAGGTTGATTCCTAAGTATTTCATTTTTTTGGATGTTATTGTGAAGGGTGTAGTTTCTCTTATTTCTCTCTCAGTTTGTTGTTTGTGTACAGGAATGCTATTGATTTTTGAGTGTTGACTTTGTATCCAGTTACATTAATGAATTTGGTTATGACATCGAGAAGTCTTTCAATGGAGTTTTGGGGGTCTTCTATGTAAAGTATCATGTCATCTGTAAATAAGAATAATTTTAACTTTTTCCTTTCCTATCCTTATTCCTTTTATTTCTGTCTCTTCATTAATTGCTCTGGCTAGTGTTTCCAGCACTATATTAAATAGGAGTGGTGATAATGGACATCCTTGTCCTCTTCCCTATTTTAGAGTGAAAGCTTTCAGTTTTTGACCATTTAATGTGATGCTGGCTGTTGGTTTGTCATAGATGGCTCTTATCAGATTGAGGTAAAGACGATCTATTCTGATTTTCTGTAGGGTTCTTATCATGAATGAGTGCTGGACTTTATCAAAAGCTGTTTCTGCAGCTATTGAGACAATCATGTAATTCTTATCTTTTGCCCTATTGATATAGTATGTTATGTTTATTAATTTGCATATGTTGAACCATCCCTGCATTCCTGGGATGAATCCTACTTGGTTGTGGTGTATAATCTTCTTGATGACTTGCTGCATTCTGTTTGCCAGTATTTTATTGAGGATTTTTGCATTGATGTTCATTAGGGAGATTGGCCTGTTGTTTTCTTTTTTTGGTTGGGTCTTTCTCTGGTTTTGGTGTTGGGTAATACTTGCTTCGAGGAATGAGTTAGGCAGCATTGCTTCCCTTTAAATTCCACTGAAGAGTTTGAGGAATGTTGGCATTAAGTCTTCCTTGAATTTCTTGTAGAATTCAGCAGTGAATCCATCAGGACCTGGGCGTTTCTTTGTTGGTAAGGTTCTAATTACATTTTCAATTTCATTAACTGAAATTGGGTTATTCGGCAGTTCTACATCTTCTTGACCCAGCTTTGGTAGTTCCTACGTTTCTAGAAATCTGTCCGTTTCTTCTGTGTTATCAAACCTATGAGAGTAAAGATTTTCAAAGTAGGTATTGATGATCTTCTGTATTTCCACAGGGTCTGTAGTGATTTCACCCTATTCATTCCTCATTGCATGGATTTGAGTTTTTTCTTTCCTTTTTTAAATAAGGTTGGCTAGGGGCTTATCAATTTTATTTGTTCTTTCAAAGAACCAACTCTTTGATTCGTTCCTTGTATTGTTTTCTTAGTCTCAATTGCATTAATTTCTGCTCTGATCTTTATAATTTCTTCCCTTCTTTTGGCTTTGGGTTTGACTTGCTCTTCTTTTTCTAGATGTTTGAGGTGTAGCATCAGATCGTTTATTTGTGTTCGTTCCGTTTTTCTGATGTGGGAATTCACCGCGATAAATTTCCCTCTGAGGACTGCTTTCATTGCATCCCACAGATTCTGGTAAGTTGTATTTGCATTTTTGTTTGCTTATAGATATTACTTAATTTCTTCGTTAATTACCTCTGTGACCTGCTGATTGTTCAGGAGTGAATTATTTAATTTCCATGTGTTTATGGAGTTTTTGCAGTTTCTTTTGTCATTAATTTCCAGTTTCATGGCACTCTGATCAGATAGTATGCATGGGATAATTTAGATTCTTTTGCATTTACTTAAGCATGTTCTATGGGCTAGCATATGGTCTATTCTAGAGAATGTCCCATGTGAAGCTGAGAAGAATGTATATTCTGATGTTACTGGGTGGAAAACTCTGGACATGTCTACCAGGTCCATTTGTTTACAGGTTTGATTCAGTTCTGTTATTTCTTTGCTGATTTTCCGTCTAATTGATCTGTCTCTTTGTGTCAAGGGTGTGTTAAGGTCTCCTGTTATAACTGTGTAATTGCTTATTTGATTTTTCATTTCTGTTAATACTTGTTTTATATAGCTGGGTGCTCCCAGTTATATAGATGGATGCTCCCATATTTGATGAATATATCTTTGAGATTGTTATCTCTTCCTCTTAAAATGTTCCCCTAACCAGTATGTAGTGACCTTCTTCATCTTGTTTGATCATTCTTGGTTTGAAGTTCACATGGTCTGCAAACAGAATAGCTATCCCTACCTGCACCAAGTCCACCATCAGCCGTGGACATTTGGAGCATCCCTGGAGACCTGTCTGGGCTCTGCCCAGCCACCCCTGAGCAGTGGAGTAGCTATAGTGGTAGACCTGGCTCAAGCTGAAGGTGTGCACTGTGAATTTCACCTAGCCTTGGAGCCTCGTGACCTTGCACAGTACCTTGCGGGGCTCTGCCCTGCATCTTCAAACAGCCAGAGAGCCTTGGCATACAAAGTGTGGCATGGTGAAGGTCCGCCCAGCATACTGCCCTCTCTTAGGGTGCCTTCAAGTACCCCTATGTATCTGGTAAGGTCTGCCTAACACCCTGTCTCAACTCAGGAAATTCCCTGCAGTACAGAGCCATCCTCAACCCAGTAAACAACTGAGACTTTGCATTCACCTGCCACAGGGGAATACAGGAAAATGATAAAATGAAAGAGTGAAATGCAATCTCATACCTCCGGTCCATCCCAAACAAAAATAGAAGATGTCTCTCTGAAAGCAGGGATGGGCACTGGCCAGGAAGGTGCATAAAGTACCTTTCTAACTAATGCCTTGGTAGGAATTTGGGTTACACAGATTAAACATTTGCCCAAACCATGCAAATGTATAGTAAAAATTTAACTATCAGGAAATGTACAAATCTTAAATTTAAAAACATTTTGCAAACAACGACTCCTACTTAGTGATATGCATGCTGAAATCCCGAGGTAAGAATTCATCAAAAAATAAGATGCTTTCACAAAGCTTGAAATTATACAACAAAGCTACTGTGATAAAATCAGCATGGTACTGGCAAAAAAAAACAGACTTGAGGATCAGTGAAACTGATTACAAGATGCAGACGCAACTACAAACACACTTAGCCACCTTAACTTTGACAAAGGGGCTAAACATGTTCAATGGAATAAAGAGAGCCTCTTTAATAAATGGTGCTGGAAAAACTGGCGTTCTACATGCCAAAAACTAAAGCTAGACACATGTCTATCACCATGCACTAAAATCTAATGGATTAAACATCTAAATATTAAAACAGAAACACTAAATATACTGGAAGACAAGGTAAGTGGAAATCTTGAAGATATAGGGGTAAGCAAAGAGTTCATGAACAAAACACAAACTGCACAGGAAGTACTCAAAGAGTCAATAATGTGGGCCTCATCTTATTAAAAAGTTTTTGCACATCAAAAGAAATCACCAACAGAGTGAAAAGACAACCCACAGAATGGGAAAAAATGTAGCCAACTGTCCCTCAGACAAAGGACTTCTATCTAGAACATACAAAGAATTGAAAAAAAATCAGGGGGCTGGGGATATAGTACAGCAGTATAAGTGTCTGCTTGGCAAGTGCAAGGTCCTGAGTTCGATTCCTGGTACCAAAAAAAAACAAAACAAAACAAGGAGGTCCCCCAAATTCAAAGGCCCAATCCAAAAATGGGCATCTGAAATGAATATACTTTTCAGATAAAGAAATACAAATGGCAAATAAATATATGAAAAAATGTTCAACATCACTGGTCATTCAAGAAATACCAATTAAAACAATACTGAGATTCTATCTTACTCCAGAAAGAATGGCTAACATCAAGAAATCAACCAATAACAAATGCTGGTGGGGCTGAGGGGGAAAAGGAAGCTTTCTCCACTGTTGGTGGGACAGTAAACTGGTACAACCACTGTGGAAATCAGTGAGGAGATTTCTTAAAAAAACTAGAATTGGAGGTCTCATTCAATTCAGCTATTCTCCTTAGGGGTATTTTCCCAGAAGAATTGAAAACATCATACTACAGCAATATATGTGCACCCATGTTTATAGCAGCACAATTTATAATTGTGAAATCTTGGAAACAACCAAATGCCCATCAACCACGGAATGGATAAAAAAGATGTGATATTTTTATACAATGAAATATTACTCAGTTATAAAGAAGGATAAACAAGGCTTTTATAGGTAAATGGATGCAATTTGAGACCATACTCATAAGTGAAATAAATCAGATTTGCATGTGTAAACATTGTATTGTTTCCCTAGGTCAAATAACTGAAAGAGCAAATAAGATCTAAAATGTACAATAGATATTATGAAAGTAAAAGGGGAAGAAACTGCTCAAAAGGAAACAACTGGGATGAAGGAAAGGAGAAAAGAATAAAGGCAAAAGAAAATACATACATATATATATATCAATCTACACACAATTCAAATATAGAATGTATGAAAATATGAATATTAATACATAGAACATATAGAGAATATATTCATATATAAAAATATGTGATATATAATTAATATATATGACATATAATGTATATGATAATTAATAGATCATATATGATAGATAATTATACTACTAATCTCTTAGTTTATTTTTTTATTTTAAAAAGCAAAACAGAAAAAATGTAGAAATAATACGGAATTTCAAACAAAACAACAGTAAGAAATCAACACTAGTTAATACATTCCATATTGGTTTTTTGTTTTTTGTTTTTTTGCGGCACTGGGGATCAAACTCACAACCTCCCACTTGCCAGGCAGGCGCTTAGGCCGCTGAGCTAAATCCCCAGCCCTACATTCCATATTGTTATCTTAGAAGTAGTTGTTCAGGTTTCAATATCTAGGTCTCTTAGTTTATTGAAAAGAATGGTTGTGCTTACATTGATCAATTTTCATATCTATATCTTGTAATCTGAGTAA